>CABHPR010132622.1:0-23433 GCA_902168415.1 Peromyscus melanophrys
AAAAAAAAAAAAACAGTCCTAATTAAAATAGCCTTACCCTCGGGGAAGATGAGGTGGTAAACAAGAGATGGGAGATATTAATTTAGAACAAGTATGTTACCTCTTTAGAGAGAACCGATCAGCATGTTAATTTGGATTTTTTCTCTCTCTCTCCACCGTATATGTCTAAAAATGAACCATTGTCATTAAAAATATCTAAGATGGCTCACTCCGAAATGCTCTGATCATGGCTTGGGTTTCCGGTCTTCTTGGCTTTTCATTTGTATTCTGGAACACTGGAAGCATGCCGACAGGTCACGGTGTATCTTTGAGCATGGTGGGTGTGATTAGAAAAATAATGTACACTTGTAGGGAATTACTTTTTTTTTTTTTATCACAGCATCATAGTTTTCCTAGTCTGCTGATTTATCTATAAAAGAATATAGGTTAAGAAGCAATTTACTCCCTCAAGAATAACACCCTAGCTAACATATCCAACAATACATGAAGGTTCTTGAATACAGGTGTGGGTTGGGGGAGAGAATACTTAGGGGTGGGGGTGGGGGATTCTGTAGGCTTTAATATTCTCCTGAAAACTCTTTGATCGACACTTGGATCTCCGCATCAGACAATCCTATTGACCCCGTGTAATTCTTCCTAAGCAGTTTTTAATTATACTGGGGACTTTGTGGTCCAGGCACACATGTAGGTGGGGAGGAAAAAAAAATGTGCTGATCGGTAAGCATGCATTTGGAAGCCAGGACACTCGGTTCCTATTGTAAATTAAGAAGCCAGCCATGAGGTTTTTAATATCCTATCTTTTATAAGTCAGAGGTCTTGGTTGTGGTCAGCAACAGCCACACTGAATCTGCAAGACAGTCAATAAAGGAGCTTTGATGATATGAAGCCAGCCGGAGAAATCACAGGCAGCAAACCAACTCCGCCGTTTGCCACCAAGCCATTGCTTAAAGCCATGACCTCTCGTGTAGTTGAACATGTGAGCTGGGGGAAAAAGGATCAGAGAGACACTTTAGACACATGCTGGATGGAATCCTCTTCTTCATGAGGTCTTGAGAAGTGTGTCTGCATGACAGAACATCCATCATCCATATCTGGGCTCTAGATGGATACCTGGCAATGAGAGGCTTCAGGAAACAATGCTTCCCTTTCTTTCCTCTGGAGTACAGAATGCTAAGAGGGGGCTAGGGTGAGCACCGATTGAGCCAAAGCACAGATTCCTCTGCAGGCTCCCTTGAGCATGGCTCAATGAGAATTGGGGGATGGGCAAGGATACAGCTGAACAACAACTAAAACCTGGTGTACTCAGCTATACAGCCTCCCAGGTAGCCTGAGAGCCATGGGGAAGCCATGTTCCCCTGCATTGCTTAGGCAGTGTGGATCAGCTCAGAGGTGACCTGGCCTTTGTATAGTGGGGGATGGTGGAAGACCAGGACGGACAAGGTGGACCAGTGATGATGATACCAAAGGCACCCTCCATCACTTCGGCCCCAGTGCAGTTATGATAGACTTAGATGCTACTTGGGGGGTGGGGGAAAGATGAGGAAACAGAACTGACAATGTATGTCTAGGTAGTGACTGAGGTGAATTTTCTATCACTTGGGTAGAAAGAAGATGAGAAAAAGACACTGAATTAAATAGGGAACAAAATTACATTAGCTGTATAGCCTGTGTGGATCATCCACAGCAGCGCCCTCTACAGGAAAGTCTTGCTTTATATGGGATGGGGCGGGTGTGCTTCCAGCAGGCACCTTGTCCCCGGGAATGCACCTGTCCACAGAAGGAAAGGGAAGCTGTGGCAAGGGCAGCCTTGTGTGCTGTGGTCTTTGGAGCATTAAATCGTGTTTATCCACAGCTGTGAGTTTCCTTGTCTTAGAATTAGAGACATCGTGTTCTCATCGTTCTGCGTGTCCATTATTCCCTTTCTGAGCAGTCTCTCCCTGGTGGGGGGAGGGGTCCCCAAAATGACTATGTCCATTGATTTGCTAATGGGTCACATACAGTACAGCAACGTGGTGATATCACCACTGCTGGTGACCACAGGGACACAACCCAGATGAAAACCAACCACAGGAAAAGGAAAATGAGATGATCCCGGGGGGACCAGGTGAGAAGGTTCCCAGGAGAGTGACTGGATGATTCCCAGATGGTGACTATTCCTTCCAGCAAAAACCGGTGGCCATCTGTGTACTATCAATACAAGAATGTCACCTGAAGCTCCTTATCCCCATGCCTACTACAGTCCTGGCTTTCTATGGGTCACCTGAGTAAATACATGGTGTCTGTGACTCACAGTGATCATCTGGGTGATGACCCGGTGTTAACTGTTTTGATGGTGACCCCCGGGAGGTGGTTCCATGTCCACAGTCATAGTGACGATTTGGGTGGTGATTTGGTGTCCCAGATAGTGACTCGATGCTCTAGCTATGGTGACCGCTTAGGTGGTGACTTGGTGCCCTGTAGTAATTGTGACCCCTGAGTGATGACTTCATATCCTATAATCATGGTGACCCCTGGGTGGTAACTTGGTGTCCCGTAGTCATGGTAACCACTGGGTAGTGTCTTGATGCCCACTAGTCATGGTGACCCCTAGAGAGTGACTTGATGCCTCGTAGTCATGGTGACCCCCTAAATGGTGACTTGGTGTCCTATAGTCATAGTGACTCCCTGGGTGGTGGCATCATGCCCTCTAATTATTGTGATCCCTGAGTGATGACTTTGTGTACTGTTTCCATGGTGAACATGTGCTTGGCTAGCCTCCATCCCCAGCTCTTCCAGAGAACCTACTGACACTGTATGAGTAGCAGCCCCTCCCCTCACATTGTAGAGTTAACATGGAATACTGGCACATGGGCCACATCCCCAGGAGAACAGAAACAATTTTTACCAGGCAGGGCATTCAGAGGGCTCAGAAGTTTGCCTCCCAGGATCCAGGGACAAAGGGACAAAGCTTTCTTCTGTTTGGGCAAGGCTAATCCTGCACACAGCCAGGGCTCCTTGAGTGACTGCCACTGAATGAGCAAGGGGCGAACGATTCCAAAATAAATTAACCACACACTCATATGTGTCCTTTTCTGCGTTTGTAAGCACCTGTGGACAGCAGAAGCCCCCATCCCCCAAGCCTCAGCCCCCAGACATCAAAGCTGGGGAGGTGGCCTGCTGCTGGGTGTTCATGGCAGGGTTCCAGCTTGTGTTTCACCAATCAGCATATGCTTTCCAGAGCAAGAATAGCAAGTGCCAAGCTTCTCGGCAGCTCGTAATGACAGCCAGCCCCAGCGGACATGCTGATGGAGCTGAGAAGGAGCAGGAGATGTCTGGCCGTCTGTGCTGGAGTCTGTGAAATATTGTTTACTGTGAGGAAAGACGGATGGCACATCACTAGGGAAAAAAAAAAATCTACAAGTCCCTGGCTTTTAAACTAGGATCACCATGAAGGATAAGTGCCATGTGTTCTGGAGAGCTTTAAAGCAGCCTCCTTCACACTAAAGCATTACAAACTGGAGCGCCAATTTCATTCTCCTCTGTGCACAGGCTTTTCAATTAGCAGAGCGGGGAGACTTGCAAAGATCCTCAAAATACCAACTTCTCTACAGGGAGTGGGTGGCAAGGTCCAGACACGGAGAGCCTGGCAGGCCCTTTGGCACAAGTCCATCTTAATTCTGTCCAGGGAATACACAGGTAAGGGGAGCAGGTTCAGATGTTATCAACAAGGCTAAGGAAGTCGAGAGGTAAGGTGGAGCTTGGATGACGCAAGCTCGCACAGCCCCTTGACAGATGCTATCGATGAGGCCAGTTTTTCTGTGGGTAGAAACACAGTCCAGTTTCCCTTTGAAACCTGAAAAGACGCACCTTCTTAGCCATTTTGTTTCTGGGGGAGAAAAAAAAGTAGATGCCATTTACAAGGTAGAAGAAAGCTGCCGTAAGGATGAGTGACGTGGTTCAGTGGGTAAAAGCACTTGCTGCCAAACCCGATGACTGAGTTTGATCCAGAGAACCCACAGGAAGGAAGAAGAGAAGCAACGCCCTCAAGCTGTCCTCTGACTGCCACATACAACACATACAAGCTGCACATGTGCACAAACACACACACACACACACACGTGCACACACACACACACTTTAAAAATGTAATAAAAATAAAAAAGGAATGTGCCTTGTAGAAGAGCCTCTACTGACTAACACACTCATCTCTTCTCTGTACCCTGTCATCTACACCATCCTTAGTCCTTCCTATTTCACAGTTCTCCAACAAATCACCCACCTTGGCTTCAGATCCACATGTGGGAGTATGGTTCTCAGAATCTGGGCTTAAATCAATAACCTGGCAGCTATGCTAAAACAGACTGCCAGCACCAGCCTGATTAAGGTCAAGGCGGCCCCCGGTGTCTGTCACTAAGGATCCAGATGATGCTGAAGACTGGCAGTTTAGGAAGCAGTTTGCAAGTCAGTGGACAGAGCTTCCCAGTCAACCACTGGAAAGAACACTCTAGCTCTCTCAGAGTAGGACACGACAGGCAAACAGGAAGAGGCAGAAGACAACTCTCAGTTCCGGAGAAGGTTCTTCCCACTGCAATCTGCACAGTCAGCCTTTAAATGAAAGAACGCTCTCCTAGAAAGTCACAGGATACCTGCCAATGGTGGCAATGCTCATAGCCATCAATCAAGATCAGGAATAGGCTTGAACTCAGCCTGGAGTACACCAGGGAGGGGGTGGGGCTCTAACTCCAAGGGCTGGCTGTGGAGGGATGGCACAAATCAAAAGATTGCACGTGGTGTTGTTTCTACTCTGTCCTTAGCTCATCCTCCACAGGGAACTGGCACTTCATCACTCTCTTCCCGGGATAGGCCTCTCCTCCTGGTTCTGCTCTGCCCCTCCCTACCAATCTCTCCATGCTGCCCTGGAGGCAATGGGTACCAGGCCCTATACTTGTCACAGGTGGGATCACCAGACACAGATAGGGAACAGCCCAAGGTCACAGGCTTTGCTCTGGCCAAGAACTATAACCATTGTTCATGGACATGACATGCCACCCTCCTCTAGGGACTTATCAAAGTGAAAGAGGGAGCCTCAGTGTATTTTAAAACTGACCTCATGCCCTGATCACACCTGAATGGCTCCAGAAACTTCATCTCAAAATACATTAGTGAGTCCGTGTCCTGTTTCAGTAGGAATGACTTCTGGTCTACCTTCAACTCTTTAAGTCACCAAACAAATCAGAACACCTTGTTTTCTTTTATTGACTTGTGCGTGCTTGTTTGTGTACTAATGTACATGGTGGGGGGGCACGTGTGTATGCATGCATGTGTGTGTGCATGTGTGTTTGTTGTGTGTATGTCTGTATGTGAACATGTATGTGAAGGCTACCAGCCAACCTCACTCGGGTGTCTTTCCTGAGCTATCATCCATGCTGTTTGAGGAGGGTCTCTCTCACTGGCTTGGAATTCAGTGATTAGGCAAGATGGGTTGGCCTCAGAGCCCCAGGGAGCCTCCTTGACTCTGTTCCCCAGCACTATGATTACAAGTGAGGGCTGCCATGTCCAGCGTTTCACACCGGTGCTGGGAACTGAACTCAGACCCTTGTGCTGGCACAGCAAACACTTTATGGGCTAAGCCATCTCCCAGCCCCGAGTTTCCTTTTTCTAGAAGCCTGACACGTCTCAGAGAGGTTGAGCCTTCTTTTCATTAGAGGCAATTTGCTATTTACTTCCTAAGACATCCTTCAAACTGCTCGGCTACCCTGACAGGAGAGAACAGGGCTGACCCTTCAGTCCACAGAAATGAGTCTGTCATGTAAGTGTGAATTTTATGAATACGTGGACTGAGTCCCTCACGTTACAAACAGGTTAAGTAAACGATGATGCTAACAGAAAATAATGATCAGAAAGCAGCTCTGCTCACCCGTAAGTGAATTACACACTTGTTCCAAGGATGTCTTAGGAAGTAAACAGCATATAATCACAGGGATTTACAGGGCAATTAGGTTAAGTACCAACAAAAGTGCATTAGCCTGACATGGCGCAAACATCCTGATAACGGACGGACCGAGGCTCTGGTCCAAATTGTTCTCCTGGGAGTGCTGTGCAAACGCCTCCATCAGGAAGACCTGCCGTCCTCATAAAGTCCCAAACTCATGATCTCAACTGCACCCTAGAGGTCCTAAGCATCCATGGAAGTCTTCTGCTCTAGTTCCATTTCTGACCAAAACCAACTTATGGATGGGGGCGTATTTTAGCTGACAATTCCAGGGCACAGCCCATCATTGAAGGAAGTCAAGGCAGGAACTCAAGCAACTGGTCACATCACATCCACAGTCAAGAGCAGAGAGAAGTAAATTCACCCATGCTCCTGCCTGCACGCTTCCAGCTCTCAGCCAGTCCCTTCCATTCTAGGACTAGGACTAGCCGAGGACCCCTGCCCAGGGGAGTGGTGTCACCCATAGTGGGCTGGGTCAATTAACAATTAAGACTATCTGCCACAACTATGCCCACAGGCCAGCTTGATCTGGACAATTCTTCAACTGAGGTTCTCAATTTTTAGGTGATTCTAGGTTATGTCATGTTGACAATTAGAAACTAAACAACGCGACTTCCCGTTTGCCCTTGCCACAGCCAGAGACTACCCATCAGTCTATTTTGGGAATGTATTTTGTTCCCATAAAATACATCTTCTTGCCCTCCCTGGAGCCTGCAAGGCGGGCTCTTCCCCTGTGGATATTTTAGTCCTGAAAACACAGAAGCTTGGATCGGTGACTGGCTTGTTGCCCAAGTACGCAGCGTGTGTAGGTTTCTGAGCGAAGCTGACACTAGCTGCTTATAATGGTTCCTGTATTGAGGCTTCATCCTCAGATGTTGGGTCCATCATGGAGAGGTGACTGGATCCCACATGTTCTGGTGGCAGTCACCTACTGATAGATTCATAATTGGATGACACTACAGGGAGGTGGCAGAAACTTTTCTGAAGTGGGACTGAGTTGGGGGATGTAGGTCACTACTTCCTTGGGATCCATATTTGTAATGAAAATGAGTCAGTCAGTCTGTCTCTAGGTATCTGTCTGCTTTTCTCTCTTGGTGTGTATGTGTCTGCCTGTCTGTCTCCCCCCAGTCCTCTGTCTTTCTCCTCTTCCCCCATGACGTTCTTGTTTACATCAGTCCAAAAGCAATGGAGCCAGGTGAGTGTGGACTGGAGTCTCTGAAACTGATATCCCAAATATGACTGTCCTCTTTTAAGCTGTTTTTATGGGATATTGTTGGGACAATCTTTTTGTAAACTGTGTGAAGATATGTCTCTATTTAACCTCACCCACCTAAGGCACTTTCTGATTGGCTTAATAAAGAGCTGAATGGCCAATAGCTAGGCAAGAGAGGATAGGCAGGACTTCTGGGCAAAGATAGGAACTCTGAAAAAGAATCTGAGGCAGGGGATTCATCAGCCAGACACAGAGGAAATCAGACATACAGTACTAAGGAGAGGTAATGAGCCACGTGGCAGACTGCAGATGAATACAAACAGGTTAATTTAAGTTTTAAGAGGTAGTTGGGAACACGCCTAAGCTAAGGCCAAGCTTTCATACTTAGTAAGAAGTCTCTGTGTCATTATTTAGGAGCTGGTGGTCCAAAGAAAGACCTGCTACAGGGTATTCTGTCACAGTGATGTGAATCAGGCATCATAGCGCCCTCACAGCAACATGAATCATACACACTGACTTCATAAGTCTTGTGCTGATTCTGCATCTGGAGGAA
Source organism: Peromyscus melanophrys (assembly GCA_902168415.1). Taxonomy (NCBI): domain Eukaryota; kingdom Metazoa; phylum Chordata; class Mammalia; order Rodentia; family Cricetidae; genus Peromyscus; species Peromyscus melanophrys. The sequence goes on from CABHPR010132622.1 coordinate 7,738, forward strand.
TTCCTTATAGATGCCCCACTATAGTCCTTGGCTATGACATTGGTATATTCCTCCTCTTCTTCTTCTTTTTTTTTTTTTTTTTTTTTTTGACAGGGTTTCTCTGTGTAGCTTTGGAGCCTTTCCTGAAACTCACTCTGTAGCCCAAACTGGCCTCGAACTCACAGATCCACCTGCGTCTGCCTCCCGAGTGCTGGGATTAAAGGCGTGCGCCACCATTGCCCAGCATATTCTTCCCTTTCTGCATCCACATCTGAGACAAGTGCTGAGGACTACAGGAGCATCATTTTCCCAGCCTATTCATCACTCTTGGAGGACCAGGAGTGGGGTATCCAAGGCTCATTTTTAAGTCTGGGTGGCTTTAGCACATGACCTTTCTGCTCATAGGCAATCCAGTGTGCACCGACTTTGGCTCCCCGCTTTTGGCAACATAGGGATCCGAGCTCCTTTACCTTACCTTGTGATGTCACCATCTCAGCCTACACAAAGTTCACCCATCAGAAAAGAGAATGATGAAGGAACATAGAGATACCGATGTCCCTGTACTGGAGGTGACACAGCCATTAAAAAATACTCCTGGCTATGAAAGCATGACGCTGTAGTCCCAGCCCAACTGTAAAAGAAGTTTCAAGATGGAGCAGGAAGTACATCTACTGAGTAAAGAAAGATAAGCAACATCAAGGCCTTTACTTTGATCCCTTCTTCCCAAATGATGAGCAATGGTTTTAGCAAGTCCATCCACCCCCAAGACTAAAACCCAAAAACATCATCCATTCACTCCACCCAGAAGTGTGGGTGAGAACCAAGATATAGAGGTACCTCATCAGGTTCAAAGAGCCATGACCTAAAAGGGATAAATTTCAATAACTGTATCTAGTATGAAGTGGGGGGGGGGCAGGGCAAGGATGATAGCATTATCTTCTCCCACAGTAGACCCAACATATAATGTGGGAGAGGGCAAGGACAGAGTAGGAACACCCTCCTAATGTGATAGACCCCGCATGTGTGGCAGGCCAAAAACAGAATAGGGATAATTTCTCCCCATTTTAGACCCAAGGTGTCATGGGGAGCCAAAGACAGAGAGGGACACCTTCTCCATGGGGCAGACCCAGCATTCAGTGGGGTCCAAGGACAGATTGAGGACACCGGTCTCCACATGATAGACCCAGCATGCAATGTGGAGCCAGGGGCAGAGTGAGCTACATCACTCAGAACAGGAAAGCTGGGGAACACGGGAGAGTGTGTAAGAGCTACATCTGTAGCTCTGGTGGAATAAACACAGTGTATCACCCTCTGTTGAGCACAGGAGAGATTCTGTGTTCATTCACTGATTCTGATACCTGGGAGGAATCTCCTGCCTCCATCACATCTGTCTATGACTCTGATTCTCCCAGGCCTCTCATCTTTCCTATGCCCCACCATCTCAGTATACACAATGAGGAACAACAGTGTTCACCTCAGCAGGATGCACAGATGCCTGGCCTGAGCAATGAAAGCCAGGACTGATTTCTCTCTCCAATAATCTAAAGTCTTGTCATACTGAGCTAATGACATCTTCATCCCCTAGCTCTATCCATTAAGTAGTAGGCTTGACCTCTGAAATGAACTTTGTCCCAGGCATTTCCTCCAAATATGTTTGGCCTGATCTTTGCCCCTGGCTTATTTTGAGCCTTAGTCACCCATCTATCCTAATCCTGAGGTTGAGATACAGTGAGCCTTCCCAATTTCACAAGTACCTGGATTCCAGGAGTCTCAACTCTTCTTCCAAACATAATTCTTTCCCAAACCCAGCTATCCTTTGGCTAACTTGCAGGGCGTAAAACATGGATGTCATGATATTCGATTACTTCCCCTAGATCTATGGCTTGTTTAAGGGTTGATCACCAGTCACTAGTCACCTTGTGACTATGAAACTAAAGTCTTATGCTTATCTATTAGCTGTAAGGTCCCTGACACCTGACAGTTGGTCATCAAGCCACTGCCCTGGTTCAGGTTTCTGATGGGGCAACCCCTGCCTTCTGGGACCAATTTCTGTTAGGGTGATTTATCCTAAGTACCTAAGAGAAACCTCACATCCTTATGTCTCAGCAAAAAGTCTGATAGGATCAGTGGAACCCTCACTCCTTCCACTGACCCTGCGCCATGACCCACCTTGTACCAAACGTCACAGGAGGTACTGCTCCCTCAAAAGGGCATCTTCAGCTCTGCTGTGGACAAATCACACAGGATCATCAAGAACACTCCTGTGCCTACATGTCCAGGAGTATGGTAATATTTCTGTTCACTACACTGTTTGCAGGAACTAAGTCTCGTGACCTAAGTTTGGAGTACAAAAGAAGCTTACAGGGGTGCCGTGGAAGGATTTGAGGGCACGTGGTATGAACCCTGTAACATCTGGGAAGAGCCAGCAGCAGAAGGTAAGCCACCTGGTTCTAGAACACTCTGCCAATGGGGAATAACTCTCACAACAAACACCAGGGACTAAGTGGTGGCTGAGCCAAAAAAAAAAAAAAAAAAAAAAAAAAACCAGACTAACTTTTCCCGTATGAGCTGTTTTCGAGATGGTTCCACCACTTGGTGTCTTTCCAGCCAGAATAAGCCATTCTCTGCTTGTGAAGAAGCTGGGGCAGCAGGCGGATGGATACCTTGTCAATGGCCCAGGTTAGCCAGAGGCCCGATGTAAAGGAAGCCAATAATGGGCTGGCTGAGACCAGATGGGGACAGGGACTGACGCTGCTCTCTGTTCCTTAATTCAAACAGGTCCGTTCCTGGAGCTTGAGTCCCAATTACATGTCACTAAAATCCTCTCTGCCGTTGTGAGCTATTGTACAAGATTTGGCTGAGGGGTTGGGGATGGTACACCTAACCCAGCAGTTATGAACTTAAATGCCTAAAATCCTTCAGGTCCTGGAGAGAGAGACATGGGTGAGGACAGGCTAATAGGGACTGGGTACAACTGAATTCTATACTTGGCAGATAGTTCTCAGGAATTCCACATACCCAGAGATAAAAAGAAGGAAAAAGAAAGAAAGAAAGAAAGAAAGGAAGGAAGGAAGGAAGGAAGGAAGGAAGGAAGGAAGGAAGGAAGGAAGAAAGAAAGAAAGAAAGAAAGAAAGAAAGAAAGAAAGAAAGAAAGAAAGAAAGAAAGAAAGAAAGAAAGAAAGAAAGAAAAAACCCACACTGAATTCTAGATATCTTAGGGTGGGAAATAGTCCTTGGCTAGTTAATTTTTCGTATGTACATTAAACAAAACCCCCACCTGTTGTCCAAGAATCTTAAATATTTAACCTTAGTCCTAACCCATCTGTTGACTCTCAGGCCCTCCTCCTGAAGCTTGACTCTCCTGAGATTAAAATCACATATAAACCAATTTATTATGTACCTGATGAAGATGTGTTTTGTTGAGTGTTTCCAGGTGATGTCTAAGGCTCGGCACATGATGATACCAGAGCCACAGTGAACACAGGGCTTCTGTCTGTGGTCAAAGCCACAAGGTAGAGAAATGAGGACTTTGTCTGGATAAAAGACTGAGTTAACCCTTCTCAGGGAGCCACTTCTGCCAGTATCTGAATGGTGTGGATCACTGGAAAGATCCAGGTCATAAGTGGCAAAAGACTTGTATGTAGCTGACCAGCTGAGCATGGACACAGGTTCAGACCTGTCCATCATGCCTGTGGCACCCCATTGTCCATCTAGAAAGTGATATCTATGGTGGGTGGAATGAGAAATGTCCTCCATAGGTGCACATATTTGAACATGTGGTCCCCACTGTTGGCACTGTTTGGAGATATTAGGAAAACTTTAGGAGGCAGAGCCTGTCTGGAGAAAATATATCCCTAGGGAATAAGTTTGAGGGTTCATAGCCTCCTCTTATTTCCAGTTTGCTCTCTCTGCTTTCTGTGTGTCGTTGAAGACAGGCTCTCCTATGCTGTGGGATGTAGTTCTGTATGCTGTGAATATGTGTTGCTCTGATTGGTTGATAAATAAAATGCTGATTGGCCACTAGCCAGGTAGAAAGTATAGGTGGGGTAAGCAGATGAGGAGAATTCTGGGAATTGGAAGGGCTGAGTCACGAGTCACCAGCCAGACACAGAGGAAGCTAGATGACAAGGCAGAACTGAGAAAAGGTACCAAGCCACATGGCTAAACATAAATAAGAATTATGGGTTAATTTAAGTGTAATATCTAGTCAGTAATAAGCCTGAGCTAATGGCCAAGCAGTTATCATTAATATATGCTTCTGAGTGATTATTTTATGAGCAGGCCATGGGACTGCAGAGGCTTGGCGGGACCAGAGAAACTGTTGACTATACCCCCAACTTCCTGCTCTGGCCACCTGCTATCATACCACCCCCACCCTTACAGACTCTCCCTCTGGAACCGTAAGCCCAAATGAACCCTTTCTCCCTTAAGTCAGCTCAGCGTGGACACAGGCTTAGACCTGTCCATCACCCCCACTGCATCCATTGTCCATATGAAAAGACAGCACCTCAGTCTACTTAGACTGCATTAACAGAATGTTATAGCTGGGTGCTATGGTTTGAATATTTAACATCCACCACAGGCTCATGAAGTCAAAACACCACCATTTCCTCCTGTGGTGGTGTTAGCCTGGTACGTTCTGGAAATGTCGGAGGTGGCAGTTAGCTGGAGAAAGTAGGTCATCTGGGTGGGCTCTGGGGTTGCTTATTCCTGGTTGCTTTGGGTCTCCCTCTCTGCTTCCTGGTTGGTCACAAAGAGAACAGCCTCCCCTACATGCTTCTGCCATAATGTTGCTCTGAAGCTCATAGGAACCAATGAGTATGGACTAAACCCTCGAAAACTGTGCGCAAAACCTCTAAATTGTCTATCCACAGTTTCCGTCACAACTATGAAAAGCTAACTACTACATACCGGTAGATTATTCTACAACATGGTAGCTGAGGTTGTTTCTCATGGTTCTGAACATTGGAGGTCCAGGCTCAAGGTGGACCACTGAACATCTAGTAAGCAGCCATTCTTGCTCATACATGGGACTTCTGCAGTGTTTTCTTACATCATGAAAAAGACAAGCAGGGCCCTTGAATGAGGAGGACACTAACCTCATCCCCGAGGGCCCCACCCTCAGGACTTAATCATCTTCCCAAAGCCACCCCCAAGGTAAACCTCCTGGGAGTTAGAATTTTTACATATGAACTGGGGGAGGGGCATACGCACAGTCTGGCTATAGGGGGTAGAGTGTGGCTTTGGAAGCCTCTAGGCTTCATGGCAGACAACACGCCCACTTCTTCTGATCCTCCCGGCTGCCATGTCACTTCTCTGAGCCCCATCTTCCCAAACAGCTGTGGTAACTGCTGTGAAGCCCAGGGACAACGTTGGGAACCTGCCAGTTAAGGCACCTGCGGGCTGCAGACTTTAAATCACACGAGGTAATGGGAAACGCCACGGTTGTGACGCAGCCTGTGGGTGGGAGCGGTCTACACAATGCTTGCTCTCAGAAGGGGACACGCTGCTGCTGTCTCCAAGTCCACAGCTGCCAGAGCGTTTTGTTGTTTGTCCCCTGAACACGATTTCTGAAAACATTTTTGATTTACAGAATCAGAGAGACAGAAAACAGTCGGAGAGCGGAATCCTAATGTTTAGCACGATGGCGTGAACAGCTGCCTGCACTCCAGCCCCAACAGAATGCCCCCAGTGTGTTCACTCACCAGATACCTGTGGACACGAATTGTGCACCAGGCAGTGCTCTGTCCTGCTGTTGTACAAACTCATTCTGTAAGGAGCCAGAGAGGAGGTGTTTGTGACTTTACACCCAACACAGCCATTTGCATCTATCCAGCCCTACTCCAACTAAACTTCAATAAATTCAACTATTGGAGTGTGGCAGTATTTTTTTTTCCCAGTAATTATGAGACGGGTGTTTTTTTTGTTGTTGTTGTTGGATTTTTTTGTTTGTTTTTTTGGTTTTTCGAGACAGAGTTTCTCTGTGTAGCTTTGTGCCTTTCCTGGATCTCGCTCTGTAGACCAGGCTGGCCTCGAACTCACAAAGATCTGCCTGCCTCTGCCTCCCGAGTGCTGGGATTAAAGGCGTGTGCCACCACCGCCGGGCGAGATGGATGGTTTTTTGTGAGTTCAAGGCCAGCCTGGTGCACATAGTAAGTTTCAAGCCAGCCATGGCTACACACTGAGCCCTGTCTCAAAAACAAACAAACAAACACACAAAAAACCCAACAGGCTCATATTGCCTTAAAATCCCTCTGATAATTAAAGTCATCATGGATGCAAAATATATACGTACACACTTTCATAGGCGCAGACACAGATACAGGAATGCATTTACACACACACACAAATACCCATATACTGGCATTCACGGGTGCATGCATGGTCTCTCACACACACAAATTCACAGGCATGTGCACATCCCCCATACACATATTCATACACATACATGCAAGAGCAAAAAGGACCCATACCCCTGTGAAGTTTCCTCAGGGACACCAAGCCCTATACATTCCAGGTTTCTCCACCATGCTATCTAAACCTCTCCCAGCACAGCCAACCCCAGGAACCGAGTACTCATGCATGATTCCACCAGTGGAGGGCTTGTCGTCTGCCTATATATGAAAACACTTAGCCCATTTCCCTGCTTCTAACTCATTTTCCAGAGTGTTTCTACTCCAAAGGACTCCCCTCCCCCATCCCTTTGATTTTTCAACATCAGCCAAATTGCCTTCATTTAAACTCAATTAACTTCCGAATGCAGAGGTACCACCCTAGTCCCATTTGCTGAAGGAAACTCTCCTAATGTGCCCATTATAAACTCCTGTCTTCAGTGTTTTCAATAGGAAGATCATCTGACATTTGCTTTAAAGGTCTGTCTGCAGTATCCTCCAAACTCATTAAACAACTTTCTTTGAACCAGACTGAGTTCCTGTAATCATTTACCTCTTAATTTAAATACCATAACATTTTTTTGAAGGGCATTTCATTTCATAATGGAGTCTATTACCCTAACACCGTGAGAACAATTAACACACAGCAACCAGAGTCTTCTAGAAAGACACCAGATGCAGTTGTATTAGGTTACGGTGCCATAAGGAGAGCCCGACCACCCTGCCACCCAAGCCAGCAGGACTGTGGGTCAAACAGCACATATCTAAAACACTTTGGGCCCAACCCTACTCACCCTACAAAAGTGGCCTGCTCTGGTTTCTGCCAGAACCATGGGACTGGTTTGGGCTCTGTTTATCCTTTCAAACCCTAAGTCACTCCGGTTTAAGGGCAGGAGGCTCAGCCTTCCAAACAAGATTAAGCCATGATTTCTAGAAAGCCCCTAGAAGCGAGCCAATCAGAATTGTACCCGTACTAGCACCCCTAAATGATGTAACCTTGTGGTTTTTGCCTTTAAAAATGGAGCTTTGCAAGAGGTGGGCACTTCCTCCAGCCTCCACTGTGTTGGATCTGTTGGACGAAGTCCCTGCCTAGGCTTGTATATCCTGAATTAAACCTTGCTTTTGCATTCCGGCATGCTCGTCTTTGGTGGTCTCTCTGGGGGTCACGATCTGGGCACAACACGAAAGATGAGCATGGTAAGCCTTTCAAGGATATGAAGTCATGCAATCATTTATTCTCATTTTCTGAGGCACAGAGGGGCGAAGTAAAGCACCAGAGGACACACAGCCTCTTAGGAAAAGCATGTCTGGAACCCTAGTGGTCTGTGGCTAACTAAGCTCTTGCCCCTGCTCTATTTATATTAAATTCCCTGATTCCTCCCTCCCTCTTCTCTCCTTTCCTCCTCCCATGCTTTTTAGAAGAGTAAAAAGGTTTGCTCTCCTCTCTGAGGTGCAGCCTCAAATGCTGCCCCCCTCAGTACAGCAGGTTTTCCTCCCCCACAAACACACTTATTCCATGCATTCTTTTAAATGCATACCCTGGATCCTCTAAAGGAGTGAATGGCTAGGTAACCCACAGCCTGCATCTCAAAGGGCTAAAGGGAGGTGTCAGGAGGGGTGCTGTCAGATCCTGGGGTTCAGACTGCAATAGGAGGATGGAGGGCCCTGGCTCTCAAAAGGCTCCCAGGCCACTGTGGAGACAGAGAACCACACAAACATCATAAAGGGCTGGGATAGGGGGCTGTGCATGAGGAAGTGGGAGGGTTTCTATTCAGTGTGACTCCCAGGAAGTTTCTGCAGGCAGATGGGGGGGCAGAAGGGAATCCCCCCACATCTACTGTGGTAAGAAGGTGAGATGTGAGTCTGGTGGTGGTGGAGCACACTTTTAATCCCAGCACTTGGGAGGCAGAGGCAGGGAGATCTCTGAGTTTGAGGCCAGCCTGTTCTACAGAGTGAGTTCCACAACAGTCAAGGCTACACAGAGAACCCTGTCTTGAAAGAGAAAGAAAAAAAAGAAGTGGGAAGAAGGGAGGGAGGGAGGGAGGGAGGGAGGGAGGAGAGAAGGAAGGATAGAGAGAGAGAAAGAGATTAAAAGAAAGATGTACTACTTAGGTAAAAGGTTAAACTTAGAAGTGCCCGAACATGCCATATCATACCCTTGTCCTGACCAAATCTCAAATTATAGAGAAATCTACCAATCATCTTATGGTGGTCAACTTGAAACAACGCAGAATCACCTGGCACTGAAGTCTCTATGAGGGATTATCTACATTGGGTTGTCCCGTGGGCATGTCTGTGGGGAATTGTCTTCATGAGGTTAATTCATGTGGGAAGACCCATCCCACTGTGAGCAGTGGGCAGCTTCATTCCCTAGGCAAGGAGACTTGAACTATTTAGAGTAGAGAAGCTGAGCTTAATACAAGCAAGCAAGTGGGCACATAGCATTCATTTCCCTCTGTTCTGGCCAGAAGGAAGAGGAAAAGGGGGGGTGGAAAGGAAGAGGGTTAACTCATGACTTCATACTGAATTTATTTTAATATTGTTGGGTTCTTGTCTCTCTGGCTGAATTCTATGCATGGGCAAACGTGCGCATGTGTGTGTGCGCGCACACATGTATGTGTTTATGTGTGCGAAGGTATGTGTATATGTGTTTGTGTGGGTGTGGATATATGTGCATGGGTGTGTGTGACTGTATGTCTCCCTGTGTATGTATGAGCACCTGAGGGTGATAGATATATATATATATATATATATACATATACATATACATATATACATATATGGGTGAGAGAGAAGGTATATATGTGTGTTTGTGTTTACATGGTCGCACATGCTTCTGGTCCTTGACTTCTTAAAAGACTAGACCCTAAGGCACACTTCTTTATCCCTGTCCTCTCCATTCCCATCGCAGAGTACAGTGCCCTCGGTACAGGACATTGCTGAATCAAATCTTTGGTTGGCTGAGCCAATATGTGAAATGACCCAGTCATAACTCTGCCTTCATTGCTCGGGAAACTATACAGCAATGACTATGTCATGTTTGATTACACAAATACACCCTGCTCTGCCTTATCTAATCATCTCTTGATGGGTATGTAGCCTATTTACCGCTTTTCACCATTCCAGTTGCTCATGGGAATATCCTTCTCCGCGTCCTTCAGAGCCCAGCGCAAAGGCTTCTCCTCAAGTACAATAGACTCAAGGGGTGAGGGCTGCACCACTTCCAACTTTCCTGATGCACGAGTTTCCTGGGGCAGAGTGTGTGAGGTGAAGAAGGGTGGTAGGAAGCAGACAGGGACCCTTCCTAGTGCGGCAGGAGAGCGGGACTGGGGGAACATCAAGATGAACACATGAAAGTGGTCAGGGGAAGGCTGGACACCCCTTCTCATCAAGAGTTCAGATGAGAAAAACGGAGCAAGTTCAAGAAAAGCCCCATCTCTGGAAACAAGAGGAGGAGGTGTTATACAAATGACTTGTAAAGGGCCACCAATGAGGGCCCAAGGCTTTAGAGCCTCGATCTGTCTAGGGGGGAGGGGGCTTGCCCACTTCTGTTCTCAGGCTTCCCTTCTCTTTCTAGACTGTCTATACTTCTGCCTAATTCTTTGCTCAGAGACACAAGAACCTAGAAATCTCAGCGGGTGTGCTCTGAACTCAGATAGAGCTTATGATACCAGCTAGGAGTGGTATGGAACCCAAGGGGATGTGGCCAGCAAGGTAAGACCACAGCAAATGCCAGTTCTAGGGAGGAGGCAACCACAGGCACCTCGCTGCCAATCAAGGAGGGGGAAGGGAACTGCGTGCCTTCTGATCTACTCATAGCGGTCCCACTGACTGAAGATACCAAAGGAAAAAGCAAATTCACGGCTGTGCTGCAGTGAGAGCAGCCTCCCTGGGCATGGAGGAGAGGGGGGAAAGGATTAGATTGAGAATTACCATGGAAACGCACCTCTGGGTAAGCCTATGAAGGTGTTTCCAAAGATGTTTAACTGAAGTAAGAAGAGCCACCCTGAATGTGGGCAGCACCATCCCATGGTCTGGGGTCCTGGACTGAACAAAAAGAAGGAAGCGAGTCAAGGACCAGCATTCCTCTCTCTCTGCTTCCTTCCCGTGGATGCCATGTGACGGGCAGCTCGTAGCTCGTGCTCCTACTGGCCTGCCTTCTCCAGCAAAATTAAACCTTCCTCCTTTAAGTTGCGTTTGCGGGGTAGTTTGCCACAGCAATGAAGAAACAAAACAACAAAAACAAACAAAAGGACCAACACGCTCCCAACCTCTGTGCTCTTGCCTCCCCCACGAGAGACACACTCACAGTTGTAGACTGGCAGCCTCTTCATGGTTCCGGCAGACTGTTTCAGCCCACAGACCGGTAACCCATTACTGCCTCTCCTACAGTGAATGCAGGGTTCCACAGAAACACCAGTCAGACATGAGATGTTTCAATGAACGCCCCACACAGTAGCTGCAGTATTTAAAGGGGGGGATTTATTGCCATCAACACAATTAGTTATTTTACACACACCATAACTTTTAATCCCCTCAGATGCTCAGGGTGGGTATTCCAAGCCTCGATCTGTAATGTTCTGAGTTTGGTACTCTTGTGGAAAATCACACAAGTAATTCTAACTTGAAACAATTTAACTTGAAGCATTCTTCTTCCAATTAAGGTGGAGAAGCATCGAATTTCCAGCATTCGCAAGTGGGACACGTGCACCTGCTTGCACATCCTGTCTCTTGGAACACTGGCTTCTAACGGGAGTTTAATCAGTGTTCAGGCCCAAACAGGGGAGCCCCAGGGTCTACTAACTTTGAAACACACTGGTTAAATGTATTCCATCCCTCTTCTTTGCAAACATTCTTAATACCATATAGGTGCAAGGCTCTGTGTGCCCTGGGGCAAGGCAGACTGCAGGTTCTCTGGCTTAATTAATGATGTAATCTGTTCCTGCTCCTGAAACATTCAGCACCCTCCAATGGTCTATCTTCATGGTCACCTTGTTTGGATTGCAATACTAAAGCATACTCATGGTGAGAGGCCACAGGAGTACTCTGATGGGCTTCTCCCCACCCCAGCCTCCACTAGTCCTGAGTTTCAGTTAAGTTTCAGTTTCTTCTTAGGTCTCAGTTTCTGTTTCACTTTTGGTTTCTGATAAGGCTGATGGGGAGCTATTGCATACCAGGCATGACTTAGCACTTAGAGCTCCAACCAATCAAAAACATATTACTGTGGCTACTGCCCACTTGGCCAATCATATTCAGGATGACTTAATCCCCTCCTGGTTGTCCATAAAGGAGCCTGAGAGCTTCCCTGGGGGGTTGTCACCATTTTGTTTCGTGGCAGACTCCTGCATGCAAGAATTCTTCTCTCAAGAAATAAACGCTCTTGCTTTTGCATATGTGAGTGGTGGTCTCTTGAGGGGTGAGCTGCATACCCTAACACTAGCTGTGTCTGAGGGAGCCTTTCAAGAGGAATAGATCATGAGCAAGACCAAAGGATTAGTCCTTTTGGTGGATTCACATTGGAGCTGATTGTTAGAAGGTACTAGCACTTGACTTTGAGTACTAAGTAACCCACAAGAAGGTTGTGTGGCCCAACCAGAGAAGCTGGACCATGAGAGGAAAGGAAGGCAGGCATGAAGCAGCTGTGAGATGTGCTGACTATCTTTGTGGACACACACAGTATGTGTCATAGTTTTTATCAATTTGACACAGACTTAGACATGCCTAGGAAGAGAATACCTCAATTGAAAAAAAACAGCCCATAAAACTGGCCTATAGGGCAAGCCTGCAGGGGCATTTTCTTGATTGAGGATTAATGTGAGAGGGCCCAGGTCACTAGGGATGGTGCCACCCCTGGGCAGGTGGTTCTGGGTATATAAGAAAGCAAGTTAGGCAAGCTATGGGGAGCAAGCCAGTAAGCAGCGTTCTACTCTGGTCTCTGCTTCAGTTCCTGCTGCCATCAGGCTTTTGCTTTCTTGCTTTTCTTGCTCTGACTTCCCTTAATAATGGACTCTAATCCATCATGTAATAACAAACCTTTCCCTCCCCAAGTTGCTCTTGGTCATCTGTTTACCACAGCAGCATAAACCTAACAACAACAGTATGTGATCGCTGATGAACTTGCCAGTTGTGGCCCTGATTTCACCCAGTGGTGGGCCTTCTTCACCTCCTGACCCTGGTAGGATGAAGTCATAGATCCTCGGCCCCTCATTATGAACAGCAATGCCCCATGGGGTCAGCTCTCCTCAAGCATTTGCTTTCTGAGTCCTTCCCTCCCCGTTTCCCCTTCTCCCTCCATCACTGTGTCTATCTCTGTCTCTCTCAGTGTCTATCTCTATCTATCCTTCCCAACCTTGCCCCACCCCATCCATAATGACTACCTAAGGCATACATCCCTGGCCCTCATCTGTGTTCTCATCACAGGGCTTCTGTGCCATCCACTGCCCCCTTCTGGCTCACTCTTCCTCATTTTTTCCTTTCCCACTCTTCTGGCTTCTATATCCCTTTCTGAGCTGGTCTATGGCTACAGCCGCAGAGAAGCTCCTACTGGCTCCCATCTTCATATCCCAACCCAATCTTCTTAGCACTTGGCGGCACTAACCAGAGTTGCAATTCTATGCTTATATGATGATCAACATTGACTAACGACTTGACAGGATCTAGAATCAATGAAGACAAAAGTCTTTGAGTTTATGCATGCTTCCACTTAGATACGCTTATTCTCAGCCCTCTATTCAAACTTTAATCCCATTTCAGGACTCTGAAGATAAACTTGGGGTGGTCGTGGGGTCACTGGATGTCTTTGTCCCTCTTCCCAAAGTGGCTAGAGTGAATCATTCTACTTTTTATACTTCCTCCTGTTGACCTGACTGTTCTAACGAACTCACTGAGGACAGGTGGCTCACCTAGCTGGGGGGGGGGTGAGCACAGGCTGTGACCCCAAGTTCGGTAACAGCCCCTCTCAGCTTACTGACACTCCTGTTGCTATGTCTTCCCCCTTTGTACGGACTGATGGGGGAATGTCTTTCGGTACACTGTGAATATGTGTTGCTCTGACTGGGTGATAAATAAAGCTGTTTGGCCTATGGCAAGGCAGTTTAGAGGCAGGCGGGAAATTCAAAGAGAAAGGAAGAAGATGGGGAGAGACGCCAGCAAGCCGCCCAAGGAGCAACATGTAATGGGATGTAGGTAAAGCCACGGAACATGTGGCAACACATAGATTAATAGTTATGGGCTAAGTTAAGATATAAGAGTTAGCTAGCAAAAGGCTTAAGCCATAGCCATGCAGTTATAATTAATATAAGCCTCTGTGTGTTTACTTGGGATTGCAGGGCTGTGGGAGACAGGCGGGACCAGAAACACTTTCAGCTACGAGGGACTATACCCTGGAACCCTGAGTGAGACTATTTCCTCCTCTCCATTTCTTTGTCAGACATTTTGTCACAGCGAGTAGAAAAGCAATGAAGACTGTGCGTGTTCTACTTATCATGTCTGTTGCTCTGTACATCAGCCTCTGCACCTATCACAGCACGGAGCAGCTACACCAGACGGGTGTGTGGTGACTGAGTCTTCCAACATCAAGTTCAAGCATTTTTCCCTAGAAAATGCCCTCTGACTCCCACCCTAGATGGTCCTCCCTGCACCTCTGCCAGTTCACCCACTGTCTGCCCTGCCATATCCTCCCACGGAACAGTGGTGGCAGGAGGCACCTGCCCCATCCATTCCTTTAGTCCTGTGTTTTATAAGGATCAGGGCTGATAGCCATAGTTTGGGCAAAAATACAATTTTGCCATCAAAACTTCTCAGTGATCACCCAACGATCCAGCTGCTTAGCACCCAAGATCCGATCCCAGATCAACCACTGCCACCAGGAGGGGTATGCCGCTGACTTTAGGGTATACTCCATGAGGACACCCAGATGGCACATTCTGTATCAAAGCTGCTGCAGCACAGGCAATTAGGCTCAGTTGGTGAGGTTGTGCGGCTGGTGGTGGCCCAAGCAAGCCTTGAAGGTCAGAGGTCACTCCTGAGATCTCTCTGGATAGCCACAGCATCGGCAAAGGGCTTTGCACAAAGCAGGGCTTCAGGATGGATTTTCTGGGCATCTGCTTATATGGTCTTTAAAGCACAGCGTGTTTGGCCACAGACAACCAAACACACCATTCTCTGCATGGGAATGCTCTGTGTGTCCCTCCCAGTAGCCAGGAGGACCATTTTGCTCTGGTTTCCATGATGCAGACTGGACACAATCCAGTTTTAATTTGAAAGTGCTTTTGTTTGGAATGTAAGCTCTGTGTGGTATGAGTATGTCCAAGGAAGAGACAGATGAAACCAGTATGACTTGACGGTTTCTGTTTTGAGTTTAAAGCAGGTAGGCAGAAAAAAAAAAAGCAGAGAAAAAAAAGCAAACCCCAAAAATTCAGAGGCCCCTTACATCCGAGGACCACTGGCTATAAATGAATGAAGGGGGCAGTCCTTGTCCCGTATCATACAGAGTTTTCTAGAACATTTAAGGAAAAAGGACTTGGAACACAGAAAGCAAGCAACAAAGGTTCAAAATGGGCTGCCTGACCCTGCAGAGGCCATTACAGTACTTGTCTTGGTCACTGTTCTATTGCCGTGAAGAGACACCGTGACCAAGGCAACTCAATCAATAAAGCATTTAATGGGAGGCTGGCTTACAGTTTCAGAGGTTTAGTCTGTATCATCATGGAGGACAGCATGGCAGGCATGGTGCTGGAGAAGTAATTGAGAGCTACATGCTGATCCATAGGTCAAGAAAAAGAAAGAGAAACACTGTGTCTGATGTGGGCTTTTGAAGCCTCAAAACTCACCCCCAGTGACACACTTCCTACAATAAGTCACACCTCCTAATCCTTGGTTGTTGTTGTTGTTGTTGTTGTTGTTGTTGTTGTTGTTGTTGGGTTTGTTTTGTGTGTGTGTGTGTGTGTGTTTTGTTTTTTTGTTTGTTGTTGTTGGTTTTTCTGTGTAGTCCTGGCTGTCCTGGAACTGAATGCAGAGATCCACCTGTCTCTGTCTCCTGAATGCTGGGATTAAAGGCATGAGCCACCACTGCCCTGGCCACCTCCTAATCCTAATTTTATCAAAGAGTTACACCTCTGATGAATAAGCATTTAGATATATGAGTCTACAGGGGCCATTCTTATTCAAACCACCACAGTACTAATGAATAAAGTTGACTTGGTCTGGACGCTTCTGGTGTTTAGGGAGACATAGATTATCACCTTTCCCCTTTTCTTTCTTTCTCTTTTTCTTTTTATTTCTTTGTGTGTGTGTGTGTGTGTGTGTGTGTGTGTGTGTGTGTGTG
>CABHPR010132622.1:29225-46519 GCA_902168415.1 Peromyscus melanophrys
TGTGTGTGTGTGTGTGTGTGTGTGTGTGTGTGTGTGTGTGTGTGTGTAACAACTAATTAAAGAAGAGGTCATGAATTTGAGAGAGTAAAGAAGATACTAGAAAATTCAGATGGGAGGATGGCGTGAAAATGATGTAAATACAGTACTCATGCATGAAATTCTCAAAAAAATAAAACTTTAGAAAAGAAATAGCTCGTAAATAATATTCAGTATAATTCAGTAAAATTTTGTCAAAAGAGAATTAATGGGACACTAGATTGTTGTCCGACTCCTTCTGTCACTTAAGCAGTCATTTACCTTTAGAATATGTTAACGTAGCAGACTCTCAGCTGCCACTCTGAAGGCAATATGAAGGCCGAGACTTGACTTTACAGACTCCAGCTTAGGGAAGGGCCACCACCAATACCCTAGAAGCAGCCAATTAGTTTCAAATGTGGTTTCGCGCTGAAAGTCTAGACCAATAGTTTCAAAAAATCACCCCACTCCATATCCCTTCACCCAATCCCAAAACACCAAGACATGTAATTCCCACATGGTGGTTTTTCCCTTTAAAAACTCTTTTACCCCGGAGCCTGCCACCACTGCTGCATTTCCCTCCATCTGCTGCATTGGAGCACAGTGTGGCAGTCCAGATTTGAACCTGAAAATAAAAAGATCCTTGTGTGCTTGCATCAATTGGCTTCTTGGTGGTCTCTGGGGGATTCGTAACATGGGCACACCACCACCAGCCCAGTAGTGAAGAATGGCAGCAGATAGCACCTGAGACCTCAAGCAGACATTTTCCCTGCTTTCCTGTAAGCCAGATGTTTCCACAGATGTGTTTGAAGTGCTTTGATTTATGACTTTGTTCTATAACTATAAAAATTTTACGAAGTTGTTTCCAGGTGAGAATGTGGTATTGGGGGCAAGTGAATCTATATTCCTGGGCTATGGTCACATATATTTGGCTCAAGAGTAAACTATCTCTTATTCCCTTTGAGGTTAAAGCTGTGTGTTGTGTAGCCAGAAATCTCACATCACGTAGAGATTTTTCCAGTGTTTTCTTTTCTGGGCAGAATCCATCCCTAAGACAACTTATCCTTGCCAAATTCATTTTACCCTGAGCTGTCTGACAGTGAAGGTCTGTGTATATAGTCCTCACTTAGAATCCGCTGAACTGAACCAAACTGTAGTCATGCCCCTGGCTGGAGGCCTGGACCTCCTCCCAATCTCACCTCACAGGACTCAATGCTGGAATCAAACCTCCCCCACCATGCCTCCCTTCTAAGTGTCTCAGCACTCGAAATTCCCCCTACTAAGCTCTTGTCATGGTGCCTTTGAGATGCAAATCAGGTTAAAAGGCCTCTTTTCAACTCTACAACTCAGCTTTATAACCCAGGACACATTCTTAAGACCCCAAAGCCACCTAGCTGTGAGAGATCCACCAAGGAAGTCAGAGCCCACCCAGTCTCCTCGGGAGAGCAGGAAGACAATTCAGAGGAATTTCCCTTTAAACTGTAAAACTGTCCATTTGCTGGGAAAGTGAGAACTTTTCCTTTGCTTAAGGAAACAATTAGCAAACAATAGTCCCTCCAGGCCTCCCTTTACCCCTGACTATAAACTGCACATAGTGGGTTCAGTGGTGCCTGCTTCTGATCCCAGAACTATGCAAGGTTGGAGATAGAGAGATGGCTCAGTGGTTACTAGATCTCAATGTTCCTCTAAGAGGACTGGAGCTTGGTGCCCAGCACCCACCTGGCAGCTCACAACTGCCTGCAACTCCATTCCCAGGCATCTGATACCCTCTTCTGGCCTCCAGAGGCACCTGCACATATGCACACCAACACACATATTCACATAAATCAAAACCATAATTTTAAAATCCAAAGCCATCCTCGGCTACATAGCTAATTCAGAATACTCCACCAAGAAAAAATACAAAAGCAACTAAAGTCCCCTCCAAGGATCTTATTCCAGTAAGGTCGGAGTTCTGGCTTTAGTCCCGGAATGCAAGAGCCTGAAGCAAAGTCTGTGTTCCTGTGTTCCAGGTAACATTCTTCTACTAATTGCCACAGGAACCTATGAGGGGAAGACTGTAATTGACCACTTTAGGGCAAGTAGAGTAATGTGCCCAGGGTCCTTCTGATATACCAGCCTGCCTCCATCTTGGGCTTGAAAAACATCCCATTGTAAAGACAAACTAGGTTCGTTCCTATTTACGTTTAAATCTGTTTCTCAAGAATCAGGCTATGTTCTACCTGTAACCTTAACTACAAAAGGTCTCGGACTGCCCGTTTCAAGAAATGGCAACCATGTCTTTGTTTCAAAAAGTTGTTATGACCACCTTGCAACCATATCTTTATTTCAGGAAGTTGTTATGACCAACTTGTTATGCTTATGTTCGGCTTCTGTCACCCCACCTATTTGCCTGCCAAATGACCCATTTGGAAAACCCTTATATTTGTAAATATAAAATCCCTTATCTCACCCATGTCCAATGCTGATCTCTTGAACCCCAGCTTTAGGGGGACACAGTCCATGTATATGAATTTAAAAAAAAAGCTTGCTTTAATTAATTTGACAATGATTTGGGTCCGTAGTCTTTCTCCTGGCATCTGTGAGATTAACACTACCCAGAGCAACAGCTAAAGCTCACGCTGAGGTGAGGTACAAACTCGGCAATGCCCCCTCCTGGCTCACACAAACTAAAGGAGAGGAACGGACTACTCTGCCCACACCCATCTTCAGAGCTTCTCTGCTCTCACACTCAGAGAACTCCCCCATTGACAATTGCACAGAAACTTTCCATCATCAAATTTGAGGTTAGAAACATCAACATGTGCTATATAACTTGCATGGTCTTCATTTAAAGGCCCCAACATGGCTCCCTGTGCTCAATATGTCCCTGTGGGACTGACTAGTGTATGAGGAGCCACCAGACTGGAAAAAAGAAAAATCTCGGGGACTAAAGAGAGAGACTATATGAAGCCACTTGTCCTTCCTTGTCTGATTACCATCTTGATTTAAGCACCAAGGAGACTTTGGCCCCAAACAGCTCCAAGAGTGAGTCTCAGAAAGACCATGGGGTCACCTCTGATCTTAGTTTTCATTTATCCCCATCATGAACCCCCCAAAGTTGTCCGCTGCTGCTAAGCAATCTAATCCCTCCTCTGGCTCTGAGGGAACAGCTCCTGTGGCAGCAGACACAGAAAAGAAAACACTCTCAGGTGCGAGTCCAGATTTAATGCTTGTAAAATGGTGCTGGCCTTTGGCCTTAGCCCTGGAACATAAAAAAAAAAAAAAAAAAAAAAAAAAAAAAAAAAATAAAAACAAAAACAACAACAACAACAACAAAGCAAAGCATTCAAGTTGAGAGGACTTTGAAATCAGGAAGCAATTATCTCACCAAGTCCTGGCTCTTGGCATGGCTACCTCCGTGGAATCTTGCCAAGTGCTCCCCTTTTCTTGTTTTCATGCTTTCTGGTGGTGGAGATGGAACCTGGGGCCTTGCGTGTGCTAAGAACACACTTGACCACGGAGCAGTCCCCTGACCCCATTTTCCACCTGGATGTTCCTCTCAAGGTCTGCAGTGGCTCATCCTCGGGGCACATCTCTCCCTTGGAGCTCAGCATCTGCACACACTGCACTGCAGAATTCATCTGCCCAACTCACAGCAAATGGTGCTTTAAATCATGGGTCAGGCTCCACGTCTCCTCGCTTAGGAGTCCTTGTGACTTTTTATCCTGCTTTGAGACCTGTCCAAACCTCTGACAGTTTCACGGGCCTAGGGGATGGGTACTAAGGGAACTTAGGTCCACAAAGCTGGTTTAAACAGTCATAAGATGGAAAATTACTAAGAGTCACTGCTATCAACCTGCTATATGACCATCCTCCACATTTACACAGTGAAAATGCTGTCACTTGTATTTCTCTCCATGAAACAAGAACACACACACACACACACACACACACACACACACACACACACACTTTTGAAAGCAAGGCACCTGAACTGTAGGGCAGAGCTTTCAGCCCACCCTTGCTACAGTCCACAGCCTTGGCCTCACCCCCGTCAGAGTACTCAACCTTCCTGGGCTTCGAGCACCCTGCTTCCTCCCCAACTTTCTGGGTAACTCCTATTACTCAAAGGAAAACTCAAAGTCACCTGTTTTGTCCATATGGTCCCAACATAACCACCAGAGTGTCACAGTGAGCTTTGGGGGAAAAAATCTGAAAGTGCAATGAAGGTATGGATCCTCTTGGCCTTGGGAACCAGAACTGGTCCCATCCTGAACGACTGCACCCCTCACCCACCTGTGGAGGCCCACAAAGGTTCCTAGTGAGATCTGAGCTTGCTTTACCCAGCAGAGCTGCACTAGAGGATTGCCTGACCACATGCGTGGTTACCAGGTGTTTGGGATGGTCTGCACTTGGATGTGCTAGGGGGAAGGTCTTTTGCTCCACCCCTTGGCATTCCTCTAAAAAGAGAGACAGAAGGGGCCAGTGAATAATGATCCAGGCCCTCCCGGGGTTATCCTGTGATTCTATCTGTTTCTCTCCTCTCTATTTCTATCTAAATCTTTTATCCCTCACTCTTCAAGAGTACCCTAGGGATAAAAGTGGGAGCTGGCCTCCCACAACCACCACATTGGCAAATCCCTAAAGGGTCCCCAAATAACATTTCTACAAGATGCAGCTCCCTTAAAGGTACAGCACTAGCTTGTGACTATGTCTTCTTCCTCCCACTATGTCCTCTTCCTCCCACCAAGACCCTCTTCTTCCCACCATGCCCCTCTTCCTCCCACCATGCCCCTCTTCTTCTCATCATGCCCCTCTTCTTCCCATCATGCCCCTCTTCTTCCCACCATGCCCCTCTTCTTCCCACTATGCCTCTCTTCTTCCTACTATGTCCCTCTTCTTCCCACTTGCATTATTCCTAGCAATGTGGAAGTCCAGCTCCCCAGAACAGTCTCCCATCCAGCTGACTCATCTTCAGAAGCTTGAGTGCAAGGCTCCCTATGAACTTGGATGGATGGATGGATGCATGCATGCATGCATGCATGCATGTACATGGATGGATGGATGCATGGATGGATGGATGCATGGATGGATGGATGCATGGATGGGTGGATGGATGGATGGGTGGATGGATGGATGGGTGCATGCATGCATGCATGGATGCATGGATGGATGGGTAGATGGATGCATGCGTGCATGCATGCATGCATGGGTGGATGGGAGGATGGATGGATGCATGGATTGATAACTTCTACAAGCAAGACTGGTCAGAAAGAGACCACAGGCATTCACTAAGGCCATCTGCATGACTCTCAGAGCCCAACCAGGTTATTTTCTACCTTTCCTGTGATCTCTGATTGGTCTCCCAGTGTCCACACAGGAAAATGTCTCCAGTCACATCTGGATCGAGTTAGTTTCATTCAGATGATTCTAAAGCAGTGGTTCTTACCTGTGGGTCATGACCCCTTTGGGGATTAAACAATCCTTTTGCAAGGGTTGCCTAAGACCATTGGAAAGCACATTACGATTCATAACAGTTACAAAATTGCAGTTATGATGTAGCAATGAAAATAATTTTATGGGTGGGGGTCACCAGAACATGAGGAACTGTATTAAAGGGTCAGGTTACAGCATTAGGAAGGTTGAGAACCACTGTTCTAGAGTAACCACTGGTGTCCATCCTCTCTGTCAGTGTACCTGCCCTGCCAGGGCCCAGTGATTCAGAGTGTGGGACACACTCCTGGGGACCTGCCTGTGCTCTAGGGCAGGCTCTGACTGTAGTCTATTCCATCAAGCATCACCTCCAGATGCATTCTGTCAGACCTGCTCAGAGAATGAGCTCCCCTCTTACAATGCAATGTCCTGCAGTGTGTGTCTTAAGGGGCTATTATGCTATTTTTGGATTTTCATGGTGCCAGCGTCTCATTGTGTCTCATTTTATGGCTTACTGAGCTGAGTTATCTCATGAAAATTCTCTGAGTATGAACTGCACATGCCTCAGAGACACTAACACGGCTCCATCCCACCTTAAGCCAAGCAGACCAAAAAAATAAACCAAAAAAACAGGAGTTCTGTCTGTTCAGGAGCTATGGGGGTGGGGGGTACCTGAATACTGTCTGTCTGGGACAAAAGCACTGTAAGCACACTGTGGGTGCTGGCCAGCAGGGGGCTACAGGAAACCAAACTGGGATGAACTGATTGACTAATCGACTGCTCCCCCCTACCCACCCAATGTCTCATGTATCCCAGCTTGTCCTTGAATTTGCTAGATAGCCAAGACTGACCTGGAACTCTTGATTCTCCTGCCTCCACCTTCTGAGTGCTGAAGTTCCAGCCACCACGTACCACCACATTCTGTTAATGTGTGGATTGATCCCAGAATCTCATGCAGGCTAGACAAGCATGATACCAGTTGAGGTAGATCAGGCCAGTTGAGACCTCAATTGATGGGGGAGGTGATGGGAAGGGGGGATAGGAAAGAGGCTGGCAAGACAGAGAGAGAGAGAGAGAGAGAGAGAGAGAGAGAGAGAGAGAGAGAGAGCACTAGCTAATGGAGATTTGATTGTAGCCTTTGAACAATTTCAGGAGCAGTCATTAGTTCGCCTTCACTAACCTCACAAAACACTCCTAAATTCTACTTCCTATAGTGGCTGAAACAAATCCCCAGGGATAAAAGGCAAAACAGCCTCTGGGGCAAGCAGGTGTCATTGTCCTTGTTAGCCCTGAGAGCGAGTCCAAGGCTGTTTAGGGTCCAACAGAACCAGTGACATCAGATGCACAATCTGTCACCCTAAACATGCAGAGCACCCTCATTTTATTTCCTCCCTGCAGCATTTCCATTAGTGATGATGCTGGGCCTGGCTTCCTGATGTTTCCTCTGCCTTCAAAATTCCTCCAGATCCCCCTCAGCCCCACTTCCTTCCTGCAGGCTCACATGACCCACTGTGGACCTATGATGTGGGGCAGGCCCCCTTATCCTGAGCTTTCATTTCTTTATCCACTGCAAAACAGTGAAATTGGACATGAACTATGTTTTCTATATCTCAGATGTTCAAGGAGACCCTCCAGCATGCTCGGATCCATTCATTTTGAAAAGTAACTAAGCATCTTCACTGTAAGTCTAAACACAACAGCACTGCATGGCAAGAGCTCTGGGCAATGGACTGTCTTCAACATCTGTTTGCCAAAGAATGTTTAAATACTCTCTGATGACAAGGATGTCTCTAAAACATAGCCCAAAGGGTTTAGCGGAGTGGAAAAAGGGGCACCTTCCTTACTTGGGGCTCTGGGATTATGCAGAGGCATTGCCTCATACCAAATTACCTACATCTCACTGACTACCTTCTTTTGTGCACACATATGTGTGTGTTTGTGTGCATAGGCAGCAGGTCTGCGTATAAATATGTGCATGTATATGGAGGTCAGGGTTAACCTTGGGTTTTATTACTTGGATGCTGCCAACCTCTATAGAGACATGGCTTCTCACTAGCCATGGACTCACCCAGTAGACTAGGTTAAGCTAGCTGAGCAATGAACCGCCAGGGATCCACCCATTTCTATCTCCCCCGTGTTGGGATTACATGAGGAGGCTCACCATACCCAGATTTTTTTTTTTTTTTGCCTCCATGTACATCTGTGTGCCAACCATGTGGGTACAGTAACTGTGGAAGCCAGAAAAGGGCACCAGATCACCCAGAACTAGAGTTACAGATGATTGTGAGTTGCCATGTGGGTGCTGGGAACTGAATCCAGGTCCTCTGGAAGAGCAGCCAATAAGTACTCTTAACCACTGAGCCATCTCTCCAGCCCATATTTCCAGCTTTTTATATTAGTTTTGAGCATGGAACTCAGATTCCTATGAGTCCATGGAAGCCACTTTACCATTTGAACCATTTCTACTGACCCTGCAACCATTTACCTTTGTGAATAAAGTTTTATTGAGACACAGCTATGTTTGTTTGCCTGTGATTTTTTTTTCTGTCTCTAGAACCTACACATTAACTTCTAATTGCTTGTAACTTCTGGTGTCTATGGGCTCCTGAACATAATTGGTAGATATAAACAGGTAAATACACCAACACATAAGTATAGTAAATAAATAAATAATCTTTTTAAAAAACCCTGAAAATTCATTGATTGTAGCACGGAAACCAAACGGACAATCTCACAAGTCTCACAGTAAATACATTCCAAGTGGTTTAGGAGATGGCTCTGGGAAGAGAGACAAAGGTTTGTAACTGACAGGTGCCATTCTGGGCACCTATGGTTAGTGATGTCATTTAATCTTCATAAGAATCTTGAAACGGCTGGGCGTTGGTGGCGCACGCCTTTAATCCCAGCACTCGAGAGGCAGAGGCAGGCGGATCTCTGTGAGTTCGAGGCCAGCCTGGGCTACCAAGTGAGTTCCAGGAAAGGCGCAAAGCTACACAGAGAAACTCTGTCTCGAAAAAACAAAAACAACAAAAACAACAACAACAAAAAAAAAGAATCTTGAAATGTCGACGCTATTTCTCAGGTTTTTCATTTGAATTATCCTATATAATAAAGGTCTATACACATTTTATTATCCACATATACTTGTACGTATCAATAAAATGAGCACTCATATACCTAAAACCCAAATTAAATAAAATTCAAAGTAATAAAAATCAAATGGAAGCCCCCATTTTCACTTTCATAAAAATTTTAGCCTAAAATTTTATTCATGTGTATGTGTGTCTGTGTGTGGGTTTGTGCATGTGAGTGCAGTACCTGAAGATGCCAGAAGAGGGTGTCTAATCCTCCACAGCTGAAGTTACAGGTGATCGTGAACAGCTAGTTGTAGGTGCTAGAAGCTGTAACTCAGGTCCTCTGGAAGAGCAGCAAATGCTCTTAACCGCTGAGCAATTTCTACAGCCCCTCTCCAGGTATCTTCTAACATAAACTGTACATTGCCATTTGTGTAGCTATAATTATATTTTCAACACACATATTTGTATTTAGGTTTTACATATTGTTATTTTGCAAGTGAATGTTTTTTCTTATACAAAAGATGGGGAAGTATCTTCCCATACCCTCAATCACATCATTTTGCTCAGTGTCAAGCTCCTGCTGGGGACCCAGCTGTCCTTCATTTATTTATTTCTGCTGCTGAATGTACGTTGAGGGAGAGCCCGATCTTTACATGTTCCCTGTGGAGCACTGCATTGTTTCCAGTGTTTACTGTGAATGCTCAGGCTGTTTCCAGCGGCTTTACATTTAGCCCAAGCCTCCATTCCATGAATGAGCATAACCTCTGCAGTCAACAGCTAGAAGGAAACAGCTGAGTCACAGGCACCTCAGCTCTGCTGCAGATGCCCATTGCTGCTCAAGCTGAGAGTGACCTCCCTCTGCGGTGGGGGGGGGGGGCAATGGGGGGGGCAATGAGGAGGGACGGAGGAAGGACAGGGGACAGACAGACTGACCACAGGAGTCCTCTTTGCTTCTTTCATCACACATGGCTGCCAGGGCTGCAGTCTTTATCAACTTGATGTGCGTGAAATGGACTTTCTGGGGTTAAACTCTGAAACTTTTATGACTTTTCCTCCTTTCTCTGTGGGACGTCAGCATCTTGCCTAACACCTCTGGCCAATAAGTCACCTGTTCTTGCATTCCGCCCATCATCTCGTGAATCTTTTTCACAACAGCCCAGCAATGATTGGCCTTTCACCTTTCAGTGCTCCCCTGCAGCCACTGACTGACCCATGCCTGATACACAGGGAAACAAGAAGTTAGCCAGGCTTACCCTCCACGCTCTCAAAATGACAGCACCTTCATCAACTTGGAAGCCAGCCAACATCCCCCACGCTGGAAGCACATGGCTGCCATTCCTCTGCACCCATACAGGGCGGGCATTCAGTGGGACTTTGGCTTCTTGTACTCCTCCTCTCTGGATGTGCCTGCACGCTTGTCTTATTCTGACTTTTGATCCCCCTTTTCAGCTACAATGCACAACACACAGAGTCACTGGCTTGTACCTGTAATTGCAGCACTTAGGAGGCCGAGGCAGGAGGATTGCCAAGGGTTCAAAGCCAGCCTGGCTATAGAGTGAGGCCCTAGGAGGAGGAGGAGGAGGAGGAGGAGGAGGAAGAAGAAGGAGGAGGAGGAGGAGGAGGAGGAGGAGGAGGAGGAAGAGGGGGAGGAGGAAGAGGGGGAGGAGGAAGAGGGGGAGGAGGAAGAGGGGGAGGGAGAAGGGAGGGGGAGGGGGAGGAGGGAGAAGAGGCGGGGAAGAACAGGAGAAGGAGGAAGTGGAGGAGGGGGAAGAATAGGGAGAGGAGGAAGAGGAGGAGGGAGAAGAGGCAGGGAGGAATAGGGAGAGGAAGAAGGAGAGGAGGAGGAAGAAGAAGAGGAGGAAGGGAAAGGGAGGAGAAGGAAGAAAAAGGAATAAAGAAATAGCACAACACAGACTTAACCACTTTACTCTCAAAGACCTATCACCCCTTAGAAACTGGACTTTCTCTGCCTTTCTTGATTTTATTGGGACCCAGGAGCATAGCTGTGGTTCCTGGCTAATTCTGACCATCTCTTAGCCTGTTTTCCATCGATTTCCCACTCTCTCATTTGAGGAACACATTGAACTATTAATGGCACATAGCAGGGGTTATACATAGATATAAAAAGGTACAAAACGCTCATATTAAAACCACACATGTCCACAAGTGCAGGGGAAGGAAAGACACAGGCCATTAAAGAACCTGTTTCTCTCAGCTCACAGTGAGTGCAGCATTAACTAGCCCCATCCAAACGAAGACGGATGTAATCCCTCATCACCAGGAACATTGCAGATTTCACATCCCCGCAATGTCTATTCAGCTTCCACAGGTTTTCAGGATGGATTTTCATCATCCCTCTTTGCTGAAAAGTACAGATATGCTGGGTGACTGTGATGTAGTGGAAAGACATCTGCCTATCAGATGTAGGTAGAGGATCGGTATCTGTATATGTTCATGTGTATGTGCTGGTGTACCTGAAGGTCAGACGTTCAAGTCAGATGTCTTCCTCACTTTCTACCTTATGTTTTGAGACAGAGTCTCTCACCAAAATAGGTATCTGCCAATTCAACAAGATTAACTGGACTGCACACCCCAGGGATCCTCCTGTCTCTGCCCCCACCAGTGCTAGGATTATAGAAGGATGCCACTGGGCCTGGTTTTTCACTTGTGTACTGGGGATTGAACCTAGGTGCTCATGCTTGCATGGTGAGCACTTTACCTACTGAGCCACCCAGTCTCCTAAAAGGAGGTCTTTTTGGCATTACCTGCTTGTAGCCTCTGGCTTTGCCACACAAAGGTGTCATTCAGTCTCATGATACACAAATAGCCAATTTTGCAGGCCACCCTCATGAAGAATCTTCACTGGGTATCCATCTGCACTTTCATCAGGCTTCTAGCTAGGGACGATACATTGATTGTGCCTGTCCCTGATGCTTCCCTGTGCACACAGCCCTTGTAACCTTTACTGAACAGACAGCTGGCTCCAATATGTTCCACGACAATGGAACTGAATGGGCCTGGCTTCACATTTCAAGCATCAGCAGGGAAGTAAACGTGTAAGCGGCCTCATAACCATCATTTACACACTTTTCCAGTTAAATTAAATGCCAAAGGTCACTGGTTGAGAGGACAGCCTTCCCCCCTTGAAGCAAAACACCTTGTATGTTTAAGGCAAATGCAATGGACCATTTGCCTCTCTCATTTCAGGAAATAAGTATGTGGGGTGGGGAGTAATGATCTGCAGAAAAATAGCTGTGGCCAGAGGAAGGGACACATGTCCGAGGGTGACCTTAAACCCAGATAGTCTATGCTCAACATGCTCCCCAATAATGGGCTGTTTGTGGAGCTTCTAGACAGCCGTCATCAGTTTCTGAGTGCCTACACTTAATCCTCTACCTTCAGCATCTCTGAACTTGACTTTGACCGTGACCTTGCAGGTCTGCAGTGAGCACAGGGATGGACTAAGGTTTGCACACAGACAGGAGTCAGACAGATCCCATGAGTAGAACCCACCAGCCAGCAGCTTGGGCCCAGCCATCATGGGTAGCAGACACTATAGCAAAGAGTGTGCCGTCTCAGGTAGTAATGGATCTGGAAAGGGCAACCAGGGAGTCTGAGGAGCCCACATGTGCACGCTCAAGAAAGCTGAGACAGCAGGAAGCTGATGTTTGGGGAGGGGCAAAGGGACATCAGGAAGGTAGAAACAGACTTGTTGGTTGAGGGGGGTTACACTAGCATTAGGTCATTTGCATAAACATTGAGAACAACTGAAAGTGGCATGAAAATATCTTAGAATTTCTTTTCTCCATTTCTCCGGCATAGCTTCCACAAATTCCCCTGATGCTCATGGTGGTTTTAGCCTTTGTCATCGGTACAGAGTCCTGGTTCTGTTTAAGCCTCCTAGACTTCTTCCTCAGTTCCCAATGCTAACTGTGTAACCAGCACTGGAGATGCACACACAGCAAGTGTGGTGGAGCCTCCCTCCCAGGCCCATCCACCAGTTCAGACGGGACACTCCACAGGCAGAGGTCATCATCCACACCACCTAGAATAATGCAGAAGTTCTAGGCTCCTATACGGCTCTCCACCAGCGTCTATTCTATGCAGTTCATTTCTCCTACCCTTCCTGGCTTCTCACCTCCCTGTAGCTGGGACAGGGGCATCTTCTAGAAAATGCACTCTGCAGTTGCCTGACACAGGCCCCTTAACTGGAATTCTTCAACCTTTCTAAAAGCAGTGGACACACACAGGTTGGGTGGTTCTCCAATAGCCATTGAGTGCGGAGGGAAATGAAGTTATAAGCCGGTAGACATATCCTTCCCTTAGCTACTCCGGGTTTAGCAAATAGAGAGAAGTTTCCAGAAAACCTAATCTCCACAAATTGCAAAACACATTTCAGAGATGGAGATCGGAGAGGCAGAGAGGTGATTTTGTGGTCTGAAAATGCGACGATTTGGTGGCATGCTAGCTCATTAGTCCCTGTAGCTCCATCAGATGAGAAAGCAGACAATGTCTTTATTATACCTCTGTAAAGGCCAAACTGCTGATAATGGGTGGACAGCCAAAGGTAGATTCGATGCAATGGATACACAGCTCGAAGGCTAGGCTGGGGCATGGCTGTGCTTGCCCTAAAGTCATGCTCTCCAAGGTGACTCGACTCTTACCTACTTCCAATCTGAATGACAAATAACCTCACTTGATGTGTGTCTATGCAGATACATAGCTACCCCCCTTATTCCATCGACAGCCACCCCAGATCCCCAGTGAAGGCCAAGAGCAGACAGCACCGAGCCATGTATAGGCACATAGACTCTCCCACACAGCCCTATGAAAAAGCTTCATTGAAATTAGACACAGTAAGAAATTAGGGACAACCATAAACAATAAATAGAATAATTATGGATAATATGCTTTGACAAAATTTATGTTCATGTCTTTTTTTTTCTCAAAATATTTTATTGTAGCAAGGTGTGGTGAGACATGCCTGTAATCCTAAGGCAGGAGAATCATGATGAGTTCAGAGAGGGACAGAGCTACATAGTGAGTTTGAAGCCAGCCAGGGATATAGCAACACCTTATCTCTAAAATAAAACAAAACAGTAAGTGGACAAAAACTTAGCTGTATTCTTACTCTTTGCCCTTACTTTACAGCTTCTCTATGTTTATACACCAGGGCCATGATTGACAGTCAGAGCTGCCACACCCAGATAGCTATTCTGATAACTGAGATGGCTACTGTGTAGATAACGGGCAGGTAGCATATACCGTGTGGATTCAGTAGATAAAGAGATAGCCATAGTGAGGCTGAGCAGGATTTCATGAGACTTCATTAGGCTGATCAGAACGGCCTGTGCTTTGAAACTTAGGCACTGTTTATTCTGGAAGTTTCTGATCCATATTTTCAGGCTATGGTCAACCAGAGGTAAACAGAGCAAGTAAAAATGCAGGCGAGGGAATTCTTGTACACCTATGTTTGGTCTTTCTGCAACCCACACATCTCACTTGGCTTTGGTCAGATGGGTGCGCATCTCTGAACATGAAGCTGGATAAAGAGAAGTCTAAGAGATACTACGTAAAGACAAGGTGAGTATGCTGCTTGCTCCCTCCCTCTCTCCCTCCCTCCCCACCTCCCTTCACACTGCACACCTTTCCTGCTCAATCAGACAGATTTGGAGTCTCCAGATCTTCAGCTAAGTACCCAGTGTCCTGTGGTCTAGGCTTTCTGCATGAAATGTGGCTGTTCCTATCCTCACGGGTTCTACACGACAGTAGGTGCCTGTGGTTACATCTGACACAGAGGGGACAATCAAGGCTGAGCGTGTCTACAGATCAGAAGTGCATCAGAACTGTAGGCAGAACTGCTTGGACAAGAGCAGGAGGAACAGCGAGAAACCTATCCTGGGCTTTCAGATGCAGTGTGAGCTGCACAAACTGAATGCAAGCTGAAGCTTTTGCTGTTTGCTGCCCAGGACACTTTCTCTCAAAGGCAATGGGAAAATGCCTGACTCTGGGCTTGGATTCCAAGGTCTTTTGCAGGACAAGGACAGCACTACCACCACCCCCTGCATCAGACTGTGTCTCTGAATCCTCAGAGCCTTCCACCACCTGCTCTCCTTTTCCTGAAGGCTTTATTCACAAACAGAAGTCAGGCTTGAGAAGGTCATCTTGTTACTTAGCAAGCTAAGGGATAGCACAGACAGAACCCATAACCTTAGCTCTGAGGCGAGGCTCCAGTTGGCTAACACGAAATGTCTGATGACTACATGAGCTAGTCACAATCAGGCTTGCTCTGGGTTACAATTAGTAGATAGAAATATGATTACTTAGTGACATGATGGCCCCTTTATCTCATCTCAAAGAAATTCTGATATGGGAAAGCCACAGAAGCCTAGAAATATGAAAAACCATCCATCAAAGACCCAGATTCCTTCCATCTTCCTGCTCTGCCTCATTCAGATTCCAACCCTCAGTCTCCTGACTCAAGGTCCGAGTCTGGGCTCAGGGACCAGGGATGTTGCATCAGGCAGGAAACAAGGAAAGTATGAGATGTGGCTTAGCTATCTGTGTTGGTTTTATGTGGCGGCGCAATGTTATTCATTAAGTGGCACTGTTACCATGCAAGAAAAGCCATGAGTCATGACAAAACCCACTATCAGAGTTTTATTAGGAGAAGGGAGGGACAGAAGAGAATGTGATCAGGCCTGTGGAAGACATGTGCAGGGAGGGTGGGGGAGAAGAAGAAGGGGTAGGAGTCTGTGATCTGCTTTTTGTGCATTCACCTGCACATGCGCATATGGGCTTATGGAGGTACGTCATGCATATGCATAGATTGTGTGATCATGCTGCACACAAATTACGCAACCACGCAGCACATGGATTAGGTAGGACATAAAGCCCTGGAATGACTAAACATCTGAACAGCACATGTGAGGTCATGTAGCTGAGAGGAATTCCAACAATTTGTATCTTAAATGAGGGCCATCCAGAAACTTCTGTTTAGCTCTCAACAGAACACACTGGGTTAAACAGCCAACCATGACCATAAAGGACTCAAGGGAGAGAAGAACTGAAATGGACCTGTTGACTCCAGGACAAGTCAGAACTCTATTAGTAAGAAATGGGCAAGATGGACGTTGGCTAGGCAACTAGCAGTTTCTGGCAGCATGACCATGAATTAATTCTGAATAATTGATAGCAAAGCAACAGCAGTCCATCTGTGAAGACCCAGTAGGAGAAGAATGATTTTTAATCCAAGGTAGTGACTGTCTCCATGGTCCACAAATGAATTCGCTTTGTGCCAGATACGGGAGAGGGAACCCATCCTCCATGTTACCAAGCTGAGCTACTAGAGATCTTATGGGGCTGGAAGATTCTCACACAAGGAAATATCACTATTTGACGGTCCTTACAAAAGGAGGAAGGCAGAGAGGAGAAGCATGATGCCCATACATCTTCTACCAGGGCTTGACTTCAGGAGTTTAAAAGGAGAGGGGCCTCAGAGATGGCTCTGATGAAGTGCTTGTTGTCAAGCATGGGAACCTGAGTTCAAGTTTCCGGTATG
This sequence comes from Peromyscus melanophrys, assembly GCA_902168415.1. Classification (NCBI taxonomy): domain Eukaryota; kingdom Metazoa; phylum Chordata; class Mammalia; order Rodentia; family Cricetidae; genus Peromyscus; species Peromyscus melanophrys. The sequence continues at coordinate 45,294 of CABHPR010132622.1, forward strand.
TATGTTAAGAAGCCACCCACAGCTGTATAAGTCTGGAGTCCTAGCACTGGGATACAGACAGGAGGCTCCCCTGGAGCTCACTAGCAGTTCTAAGTTAGGTGGTAAACCCTGGTTCAAAAAAATGATGTGGACAGTGATTGAGGATGATATTCACATATGAAGACATACTGTTGTGGAATATTACTTTAACTGGGCAAAGATCTGTTACATTTGCTTATGCTGAGGAATATTACTTTAACTATGTGCAGGTGGGCTACATGTGTTTATGCTGCCTTTGTTAACAATGTAAAGATATGTTACATTTATTTCACCTTGCCTGCCTAAGGCACCTGATTGGTCTAATAAAAAGCTGGACAGCCAACAGTTAGGCAGGAGAGGGATAGGTGGGGCTGGCAGGCAGAGAGAGTAAGTAGGAGGAGAGATCTAGGCTTAGATGAAGAAAGGAGGAGAGAACCAGGGAGAAAGAAAGGGAGATGCTCAGGGCCAGCCAGGGAGCTGTCAGTCAGGACACAGAGTAGGACATACAGAAAGAAGGTAAAATGTCTGGAGGCAAAATGTAGATGTAGAGAAACAGGTTAAATTTTAAGAGCTAGCAAGAAACAAGCCTAATCTAAGGCCAAGCATTCATCACTAATAAGAAGTCTCTGTGATGTGATTTGGGAGCTGGTTGGTGGACCAAAAGAAAGCCTGTTACAACATATATACACCAAACACACACCCACAAATAAATAAAGACTGGAGAAATGGCTGCTCTCTGGCTTAAATGGGGGCGAGATGATATGATGACATCAAGACCCATGATGGCCATCAGGGAAAATCGAGATGAGATCTTACAGCACAACTTTTCTCAGGATGCTGTTCTGTCTTGTTCTCACTGCAGCTCCAGCCAAATGAGCCCTGGGCTTTTTGAAGGACAAAAAGCCTCAGCATAAGAGGGAATATTACCTGCCTGGCAGACAGCAGCACTGTCTCAGAACCAGATTGACGGGACCATTAGGGGACCTGCAAATGAGGGACGGTGAACTCCTCTGAGATGCATCTCTTTTTAGTGTTCGGTGATTTTCATTGAAAAAAAAATATCAAGTATATCCTAGAGAGCAGGCTTGCTCAGAAAGTATAAGAACGCTTAATTCTGGTCAATGAGGAAATAAGATTACCAGAGGGCTGAAGAGATGGCTCTGTTGCTGGAAAATTTCTCTCAAGCTCCCAAGTCCCGCCAGCTCCCA
>CABHPR010132623.1:484-10984 GCA_902168415.1 Peromyscus melanophrys
TGTTTGGAACTTGGGGCTTATACAGGGACACTTGGCTCAGCCTGGGAGGAGGGGACTGGACCTGCCTGGACTGAATCTACCAGATTGAACTCAATCCTCAGGGGAGTCTTTGCCCTGGAGGAGATGGGAATGAGGGGTGGGCTGGGGAGAAGGTGAGGGGGGTGGGAGGGGGGAGAACAAGGGAATCCATGGCTGATATGTAAAATTAAATTAAATTATAAAATGAAAAAAAAATACATTATGGCTGTTCTGTTCTCTGACCCCAGATAAGTTTGTTAGGGTGCACAACATTTTGGGGAACACAATATATTACCATAGTGTGATGGTACTCATTCTCAATCATAACACTAGTGGGATGTAGACAGGTGGGTCCTTGGGGTACTTGCCAGCGAGCCTAGCTGAACTGGTGAGCACCATGTTCCAATGAGAGACCCTGCTTCAAAATCAAGGTGAATGACAGCTAAAGAATGGCACTCAAGGTTGACCTCTGGTCTCCATACACATATGCATGCACTTGGGCACACATGTGTGTACATAGCTGCACACACATGAACTTATACACATTTGCACACACACATACCTCTACACACAAAATAATAGCAAATAAATATTTTAAGAATAAATAGAAATAAAAATTAAAGAAGAACTTTATTTGACAGTGACAAAGTTCTCATTCTGTGTGAAGAGGAATTTACTGTTCAAGGAACACAGGAAAACTGAATAGACTGCAGTGTCGTCAGGATGCGTCGAGACCTCTTGCTGTTTTCAGCTTCTCTTATTCTTTGACCTCAATTTTCTAATGTGGACATGACAAAGAACATTTGAAGCCCTGGATTTATTTCCTAGAAGGTCTACATAATGAAAGAAAGATATGATTTCTGTTCCTTTAATCCCAAAATTTCCTGGAGCAGAACCATGCACGAGTTTCATGACATGAGCCAACGTCTCGTGGTCAGTGCATTGGGTGATGTAAGGCAGAAAAGACTTCTTATCCATTGTGAAGTTAATATCTGAGACCCTCACAACAAAAGGTGAATTAAAAGAAGAGAACATAAACATTTACTTACTGTGGGTTTTATGCATCATGGGGCCTTCAGAAATGTATCTCAAAGATACACAGGAAATTGGGTTTTAGTGGAAGAAAGAAGAGCAATGTATTTGTTGCTTCACTTAACGAGAAGCAATTATATGGAGGAAGGGTTTATTTTGGCTTACAGTTTGATGGGATACAATCCCACTTGTTGGAGGAGGCAGACTGGGAGACACATGGTCACAATGAGTCCACAGTCAAGAAGCAGAGAATAAATAAAGGTGGCTGGACCTTCCCCCATTGGCTGTCTTCCTCCTGTGAGTCTTCTTCTGAAGGTTTGCAACTGTTCTACACAGCGCCACCAGCTGTTCACACCAAATATTCAAACACATGAGCCCATGGAGTACATTTCAAATCCAAACCACACTATGTACGTTATATGGATAATACCTTGTGAGAAACAAAACTGCCTATTTGCTCAGATTTTTCTCAGTGTCTCTGTCTGCAGAGATGAGAACATTGCTTCTTTTAGGTCCAAGATGAGCAGCTATCATGTGAGGGCCTTCAAAGGAGAAGTAGGACCAAGTTAGAGAGGTACCTGGCTAAGTTCTGGGACTTCTCTCAGGGAAACGGTACAATGAAGTATGCTCTTCTGTTTCTGCTATTTTCCCAGCTTCCAAGGTTTAATATTGTGGCAGATACTGTGTCCTGCATCCTGGTATCATTGCTGTTCCAGATCAGCTCATGTACCCATTTTGTAGCCAAAAGCACATAGTCTATTGCAAGAAATACAAAGGGTGCTATGGGTATCTTAGAAAAGTAACCAATCTCTTCTACATCTGGGGAGTCAGCTTGATTGTCAAATGAGTTAATATCAGATCTACATAAAGGCTTCACATCAAGTTTTGAGATAGTTATTTCAGATGTTAGGCAATCAGAAACAGATCTCAGCAAAGGAAATAGTGGAATCTATCTGGTTATAAATGGTAAGAAACAGTGTGAATAAGTAGGAAAGATGGCCAACCAGGTGTTTAAAAGCACTGCCACTGAATTTATTGTATAGGCAGGTGTGATCTGAATGGAATCAAGTCTGAAACTCCTGGCAAGTACTTTTTTCAAAATTTGTTTTTAAACTGTGTCTTTGTTAAGCCTTTGGAGAGAACCCCCACACCCTCGAGTGTAGAGGAATTGCTAAATGGTCTTATTAAATAAAAAACCTGGAGCCATAAATTGGGGTTAAAGCTGAGAGAGCAGAGGAATAGGATAAGTCACAAGCCAACCTCACCTCACTGAACCTCTGCTTCCAAACTACTTCTTGTATACCCACACCCATATTCCTTTCTGTTCTAACTCATTTCCTCTTTCTGCCCAGCTACATCACTTCCTCTTCTTGCCCAGCTCTGTCACTTCCTGTCTGTCTGTAAAGACCTCCAGACCTTTATGGTTAATGAGTGTTGGAATTTAAGGTGTGTGCCACCATGTCTGGCTCTGTTCCCAGTGTGGCCTTGAACTCCCAGAGATCCAAACAGATCCCTGCCTCTCGAGTGATAGGATTAAAGGCGTGTGCTACAATTGCCTGACTTCTATCTATGTCTAAGACAGTGGCTGGCTTTTTCCTCTGATCCTCAGATAAACTTTATTTGGGGACACAGATAAAATATCAACAAACTCAAGGATAACCCATACACCTTTAAAATAACCCTGGAGAGGTGAAATGGGACACAGCATCTGTTAAATGTTGACAAAGATATATTATCAATGTTACTATTATTACTTTTGAGAAATTAGGACTAAGTATGCCCATTTTACAGATGAGACTGAAGATAAGGAATGTTAAAAAGACAAGTATGTCTCAATATGAAGTTTGAAGTATGTCTCAATGTGAAGTTTTTCCTACCAGGAAATACCCAGGTATCAGCTTTTTTCATGACATAGTTCATTGGATTTTTAAGACAGGCTAGATAAGCTTCCCTTGTAATGACTTAATAAGGTAAACAAATATCTAAGGTTTCTGGAGTCACTTGGTCCTCCCCACCCCTGCCACAGTAGCTGAGATAAAATAAACTGTGGGATTTTAAATGGTAAATGTATCCAAGGAAAGGAAACACCAGGGGAGAGTGTACAGGTGTAATGGGGCTTTAACATGCTCATGTTTGTGGCAATTATGAGCTAAGTGGTACCCAGATGGGCTACTGCAGCTGGGAGGGTTATTGTAAAAGAACAGCGGAGAGTGAGAACTCCTGGGGATAGCTAAGGAAAAAAAATGAACCTCTGACAGGGCAATTAACTAGCTTGTTAGCTATTCTCCTGGTGGGAACGCCCAGTGTAAAAGCCAGTAGAGGAGAGCTCACCCTGGAGAGGTTAAGAGAAGGTCAAAGACCAGAGACTGGCTTGGAAGTGCTGTATGGGATGCTGAGTCTCAGGCACAGGGAAAGATCTATTGAAACATCTTTCGGATGCATTCTGAGACATGGTAGTTTAGTGAGGGAATCTAGGCTCCTTTGAACGCTTTTGGTCTAGAGCTGAGAAAATAGTTATGGGGCAGAGGCGAAAGAGCCTTGCCTTTTGTCATTGGCAAGGGAGTCCTCTTTATCTGTTTTATGTGGCTAGCACCGAATTGCCAGGCTGAGTCGTTCATAAATAATAAAAGCCCATTCAGTCACAGTTCTGAAGTCTAGAAGTTTATCAGATGGCCGTGTCTGGTGAGAGACCTCCTGTTGATAATGCTTTCTGCAGAGTCTCTACAGGCCATAACTGATGAGACGGAACATGCTGGATGGCTCACGCCTCTCTTCTTTTTCTTAAGTCACTAAACCATTAAGATCACCACTTGGGTGATATTCTTGTGACTTCATCTCACTCCAAATTCTTCTTTAAAGCACCATTAACACATGGCATTCAAGCCACAGCAAGAGTTAAAGGCATAGCCTGGCTCTAAATAGAGAAGCTAAATACATAGCTAATAGGCCCGCACTTGGAGGCTATTATTTTGAATAAAATGTTTTGGGATAGAGAACCTAGCTCCTTTAAAGGAATGCCAAAATCAAAACCAAGACTATCTAGGACAGATAGTCTCAATACTGTTAACACAGAGATTCTAACTCAATGCAGTAAACACAATTCATGCACCTGAGCTGATTATACTGCTGAACACGGCTGGGGACGAAAGAAGCTGTGATTCCCATGGAAATCGTCTTCAGGGGAATAATTTGCACACCAGGACTTCGATATTTCTGTGATCCAAAATGCCAATAGGGCCTGGTTGAGGGGGACTTTGTTGACTTCATTCTATAACAAATAAATTTTGGTGCCAAGGAAAATGGAGAGATTAGGATGGATCCCAGAGATGACTCTGAAAATAAATGCAGACTTCCTTTTCACTCTAGGTGGAAGAACCCTGATCCATGCAATACAATAGGAAGCCATAGTGTTGCAAGGACAGATGAGAGGGAAGGAAACTTAAAAGGAAGGCCCAAGGGTTTAAATTTTCTCTATGGTCGAACTTCATCCAAAGTTCCATAGGATCAGTTCAGGAAAGGGAGATAGAAACATTTTCCCTGGCCATTGTTCAAAACAAACTTTGACAATACTATAGTTCATATCAGACCGATCAGAACAAAGGCCAGCCTATTAAAATGAGGGGGGAGCAGAGGATAATGAAGGGAGGAATTTAAGAGAAAAGACAAGGTAGAGCATTGGCCAGGGTCAGATTATCTCCTCAGAGCAGACAAAGAAACCTATGCAAAATTTATGATGGGCTTAGATCCAGGAAAGCACATGCTTTGAAACTCAATCTATTTAAATGATGATAAATGTCACAGCTGTCCTCCTTTATGGAGTGATTTGCCCACCAGAAGAGAAAGATTTCAAACTATCGTTTCCAAAGAGAGGATAAAAATCACTTAAAATTGGTTATTCAGACTGTCTCGTAAGTCTCTTGAGCTGAAGAAAGTTATATCCCTTTACAGAGAACCTACAAATAAATGTCCATATAAGAACAAATTAATGGTCCCCTATTCTGGGGTTTGGTTATGACCAAGATGGAATATTCTTCCCCTAGGTCAATCATAAGAGTTTAGTATGAAACTATTTTTTAACAGCCCATCATTGAATTGTCCCAATGTTAATTTAGTAAAATTCTTGGAAACTAGCAGCCAAAGCTTGTTTTATCACACCAGGTCCTGTCGATCATTAGTATGAAGAATATATGATTTCTATGGACTTGATTCTAGAAAGAGACAAAGCTCACATCTAGTGATTGGTGATTAGCTAAACATTTACTTTAGATCCCCCCTAGGTGGACTATTGGTGGTGTTTTGAGTAAAAAAGGTGTGTGTGTATGTAATGGAAACCTCAAAAATGATTTTCCTGTCCGTATGTGTCTTGCTCCCAAACAGATGTGAACAGGAGTTTCATTTCTTCCGAGTGTCTCATTCCAAGTGATGAGAACGGCCATGCTGATGCATGAAGAAGAGCAAACAGTATAAATATTAATGCTAATGTGTATGGAATGAAAGGTAATATGAAGGTATGCATGAAGTGATGCATGTGCCCTTATCTTTATAAATGCACAGAATATTATTGAAATAAATGTTTCCATAAAGTATTTATTTATAATATATCTATAAAGTATATTCTGTGAAATATTTACAGAAATATAATATTTCTCAATATAGTTGAGAAACTGACCAAAAACATTGATAGAACAGTTGGCCCAAAGCCCTATTATATCTTAAAGGCTTGCTTCTTAGACCATGCTTTAAGAGGTGAAGATTAGTGGAAATTCTTAGGTCATTGGGGGAGGGTCACACCAGTCTTTCCCCTTGCCGAGGAAGTGGATTCTCCGGTTGTGCTGTTGTCTTTCCCTCTCTCTAGTAATGGGGTGGGCAGACAATGAAGAGAACACAAATAAGAGGAACTTTTCTTTATCACATGGAACAGTTAAGTGGGAGAATGGAAGTCTGAACAATGGGAGAATGGAAACTTGAATAAGAAAGTAGGAAGAGGATACTGTAAGATGGCAGCCACAGCCAACTTGGGTGTCTTGCTTGGGAGTCTACAAGCCTTACAATTCCAGAGGAGGGCAGTCCCTTGCAGGGAAGTCTGCTCAAGGGGAAGGAGAGGGCAGTAAGTGTCCTACCTCTGGCAGGACTCAGGATGGAGACAGTTCCTCTGCTTGATATCTCAGTAGGTATGTCCAATATCTGGAAGGAAGGCTAGGGATTGTCTTCCTTCCAGTAGAAGCACCAGATCTTGGTGTCTTGTTGGAGTCTGAATCTGTGCTTGTGATGAGTCTTGAGGCTTGGAACAATCTTCCTTTTCTGAAAAGTGTTTGAGGCTCATGCTAGACAGAGGAAAATCCTCTAGTGCAGTGGTTCCCAACCTTCCTAATGTTGTAACCCTTTAATACAGTTTCTCATGTTGTGGTGACCCCCAACCATAAAATTATTTTGCTGTTACTTTGTAACTGTAATTTTGCTACTGTTATAAATTGTAGTATAATTATCTGATATGCAGTATATTTGACATGTGACTACAAAGGGTTTTCGACCCACAGGTTGAGAACCACTGCTTTAGTGCCTGGGTTTATATACATGTGATGTCTGATTGGCTGGGTGTGTATATGCACATGAGTCATAGAATAAGAACCAACCAGGAGAAAGTGGTCAAGTGTGGAACTGGAAAGCAAAGGCCTGACTAAACTGTTTTCAGTCATAGCTACTCTCCCCACCCCCGACCACATTTTACAACAGAAATTGGGAAACAGGAAGGAGAAAGGTGTGTGTGTGTGTGTGTGTGTGTGTGTGTGTGTGTGTGTGTGTGTATGTGTGTGTGTGTGTGTGTGTGTAGGGGGTCTCTTACATCTGTCATCACTTTCCTTGCTCCTGTCTTTCTTTTATCACATTCATAATCCTGTCTTCTTGTACTATCCTGCCACAGGCCTAGAGGCAGTGGGGAAAGCCAATTATGGACTGGAATATTTGAAACTGTGAGCTCAAATCAACCTTTTATTCCTTATAGGTTGATTAACTTAGGCATCTTCTATAGTAATCAAACACAAGGAAAGGGGAGGTTTGTGCTTTCCATTACGGACACGCTTTATAATTTTCATAAAGTGTCATGTGCATGGCTTGCCGGCTAAAATGAAGGCTAGGACACTAAGCAGTGATGTGTTTCCTGGAATGTGTACAGTTGCATCATGGAGAATCTGGCAGCAGAAAATTTGGAAATACCCTTGCTTGCTCCCTGGTTTGGGGTGCCGCTTTTTGCATTTCCTGTTTGATTAAGGGAGAAATTCAGATTGAATTCTTTGTCCCAATTCCTGATGCGTATAGATCAGGACTTTCCTAACTACAAAGATGCCCAGGGCACAGAAGCCCACTTAGTATGTGGACATAGATGTAGGATAGCATACATAACAGGTATACAATGGCAAAGAAGTGATCCCAACCAGTAGGAATTTAAGTGAATAAAATGAACTAAATATGAGAGAAAAGTGTATAGACACAGGGGAAAATAAAAATGAGTAACAGGGCTGTGCTTTTCAGATGTATTTGGTAATAAGTAGTAAAATCTTTTCTTAAACTAGAGAATGTTATCAGAAAAATGCCGAAGACCATCTTCACACATGGAGAGGGATGGGGATGTAGGAGCCTGAGGCATAATGTTGTTAAGAATGTCCTCTCAGAGAATCTCTTCTTGTCGCTTTCTCTACATGCTGGCTTTATTCTCTGGGTCTTGCTTTATGTACATGCTAGAAGACACGGCTAGTCACAGAGTGTCTGCTTCACAGGTTCCCTACCAGAGAGATAAAAGCACCTCAGTCCTGGTTTGAAATATTCCAGGGAAGAATAGTGATTGGCACGGGTCAAATGTCTGCCTTTGAATGGGCCAGCTGGGCTGAGGTAATAGGTACACTTTTCCCTGAGTTTTGCATAGGACTTTCTGATTTGATGCAGTGATGAGAACATGGTAAAAGCAGAGGGTTGATGAGGTCTGATTTCAGGAGCACTCTCCAATCTCCTCAGTGTTTCTTAGTCTACACCCAGCAATGTGGTATCTTTATTAAAAATCAGATCTGAGAGGAGCAGCTCATTAAATTCCATTTAAACTTCAGTGACTGATATGACATCTCTTTCCTGAGACCAGAACCTTTTGCCTGGGGAGGAACATGTAGCTATTTCCTCAAAACAGAAACATTTTCTTATAAAGGGAAGAGAGAGCCTCTTAAGACCCAGGAAGCTAATGATACTTATAATGCCCAGGAAGCCTCAAAAATTGCAATACTCTTGAGACCCCCTCCAGAGATTCAGTAGGCAGTAAACAGTGGCTGGGGAGGAGGATCCTCCTCTGTAGAGCTGCCTGTAAGCCAAACAGGGAGCTCTAAAGATGCAGTTTCATTAAAGAGTTGTCAATCACACTGGGGTGTGATTTTGTTGATGCCTTTGCCTTTGAGCATCTCTTATTCCTGTAGGCAACCTCCAAATTGCTTTGGTTCACCAGTATAGACTTGGATGGGATGCTCTCTTTGGCCTGTTGTCAGTGCCCTACTTGAGTACTGTAGATGGCTTTTCATATCTCTCTAGGGAAAGCCACAAATCAGGAAAGGAGGGCCAAGAATGATGGAGAGCGCCAACTTAGAGTTCACAAAGTCGGCAGGTAATAGGAATTGTGTTCAACTGTTGTTCGTTTTCATATTATTTTATACCCTGGTATCCAATTTTGCCTCATAGGCTGCTATCCTGTGCTGTGGGATGGTCTGTATGTCAAATTGCTCTGATTGGTCAATAAATAAAACACTAATTGGCCGGTGGCCAGGCAGGAAGTATAGGCAGGACAAGCAGAGAAGAGAATTCCAGGAAGTGGAAGGCTGAGGCAGAGAGACACTGCCAACCGCCACCATGACAAGCAGCATGTGAAGATGACGGTAAGCCACGAGCCACGTGGCAAGGTATAGATTTATAGAAATGGATTAATTTAATATATAAGAGCAGTTAGCAAGAAGCCTGCCATGGTCATACAGTTTGTAAGCAGTATAAGTCTCTGTGTTTACTTGGTTGGGTCTGAGCGGCTGTGGGACAGGCGGGTGACAGAGATTTGTCCTGACTGTGGGCCAGGCAGGAAAACTTTAGCTACAATCCTGGTATTGGCACTATCACAAGGGCCATATGGGTTGTGCATCTCTGTCCTTCATCTTGGACTGCATAAACTTCTAATGTATAACAAAGGCATTGCAGATGATGATCCCTGGAGTTGTTCAGTGATACAGTCTAGTCTGTGTTGATCACATGTGTATCCTTGTTTCTTTCCAAAAAAAATTTATTATATTCTTGGCTTGTTTAGTACATACATACATACATACAAACATATATACATACATACACAATTTGTCCTACAAAGAAAAGTAAAAGCATTGTTTAAAATGATACGAAATCAATTTTCCTTACCTGAGTTGGCAAACTATGGACTAAATCTATCCTGGTACATGGCTTAATGAGGAAATTTTAATAAAATACAGCCCCGTGCGTTTATCCACCTCTTGTCTATAAGTACTTTTATGCACTATAAGTTTAAAAAATGGGGTGATCCTTTTGTTGTCCGTCAAAAGGACCATGGCCAACATCCCAGTGAAAAGGACAGGTTAACAAAAAACCAGCACAATGGATTCCTTTGATTATAATCTCACATGCTGTTTGGCCCTTCAATTTGAAGATCCCGAAGGTTCAGGATGATGTATCCATTTTTATGTGTAGTTTTGATAAAATATGAACAGGCATGAAGAGAGTTGATTGGACAAAATGGTAGGACTTGTAATAAACTGAAGGGGAATACCTAGTCAGTTTTCTCTCTTCATATTCTTCTCTGTGGTATTTCTTACTCCTAGGTAGAATTAGCAGGACCCTTCTGAAATGGGCCTCTTAATGATTTACAATTAAACAAGAACTTCCTTTTAAATGTTTTTTTTAGATTTATTTATTTTTTATTTTACCTGCATGAATGTCTTGTCTGTGTGTATTTATGCTCAACATATCTGTGCCTGGTGCCCTCAGTGTTCAGAAGAGGATGTGAGATCCCCTGGGTCTGGAGTCTCCATGTGGTTGCTGGGAATTGAACTCCAGTTCTCTGCAAGAGAAACAAGTGCTCTTAAGTACTGAGCCATCTATTCAGCCTAAACAAGACCTTCATTAAGGCCAACCCTCACAGAGAAAGGTGCATAAATTTGTAGATCTCTACAGAGTTGGTTTGGGGGGTAGAAAGGATTTGATATCTATGACCCTCTGAAGAGATGAGGGGTTCTAACTTGTGACTCACCTTGTGGGAGAATGAAGAGGAAGAGGCAGGGAGATGGGAGGAGAGGTAGGCTTTTGTTCTGAAGCCTACACTTCTGGACGTTTCCTTCCTTCCTCCCTCCCTCCCTCCCTCCCTCCCTCCCTCCCTCCCTCCCTCCCTCCCCCCTCCCTTCCTCCCTC
>CABHPR010132624.1:0-21267 GCA_902168415.1 Peromyscus melanophrys
ACACACACACACACACACACACACACACACACACACACCACAAAACCTCTGTGATCAGCAAGCACCAAATGAAGCAATGAGGCAACAGAAAAAAAAGGCATGCTTCATATTAGCTTTCTAGAGAATTGTAAAAAAATAAAATAAAATAGGTTTCCTCAATTTGTCACCAACCTATGCCTAAATACCTTCTTATTATGTTCCTTATCTAACCTCAGTCTTCCCAGAATTGACAACAGTCTTTGTGACAAGGAAAAAACAAAACAAAACAAACAACAACAAAAAAATCAGCATGTCCTCAGGGCACTATAAAACATGAGACATGCTGTTTACACAAGACTAATGGTAGAAAGAAAGGCAGTAATTGGGATACACTAAGTGAAAAGTTATAATACATCTTGTCCCTCACTCATCCTTATTCTTTCCATTCCACTAAAATCTTGCCTGGCCCAAACTATAAACTTTTAAAAGAAAAAAAAACAAGTAAAAAGAAAGAAAAAGAATATAAATATAAGCCTTTCTATATCCAACTACCACCAAATTCCATTACTCTACCACAAGCCCATCCTTTTTCTAAGTCATCTCCTGCTTCTGATGCTCCATAACAGACATCAGTTCAGCCACAGTCTCATTAACACCCACAGCACATAAAACATGACCTTGTCAATGCAAAGTGCAAACAAAAATGTGTAGATATGCCTGTGTCAATGTACCAAGCAAAGAAACAGAAATGAGACCCCTCAATGACAGTAGGTGCCATATCTGTAAATTTTCATTTTCCTATTTTGGCCTTTTTCACTTTCTTATCTCCTACTTGACCCACAGAGGAGCAACATCTTCCTTGATTAGAATTATGATAATACCTGTATCGTGACTGTGTTCGACTAGGCAGAATTAGTAGTGTGTTATGCATTTTCTGGTGAATGCTACTGCATTTCACTGACTTTTTAAAATCTCTCCCTGCCTAAAGCCTTAGATACTATGCCTTGGTCTGAGGAAGCAGTCAGTAAACAATTAAGGAATAAATGATAAGGCATATAATGAGGTGATTTGCTTTCCAGAGTGAAAAGATGCTTTACCATACCCCGTCCCTGAGTTCACTGAAACAGTAAACCGACTCACCAAAGCAGTGCTGTTACATCTAGCATTGTGTAAAAAGGATGTTCCATTGGTAGAGCTTATAGTAGTCATTTTACACAATTCTTCCCTTTTTAGATTAGAAAACAGACTCACTCTGGTGCAAATTCATCGTTTTATCTACAAGATGTATGACATGTAAACCTTTGTAAATTGCTTTACAGAAATTTAGTGCCTTTTGGTGGCATAGCCACCTCAGAGATTTAAATAGGAACTTTTGGTAACCATATTCCCAGCCATGTGAAAGTAAATAGTCTAAGAAAATTCAGCTAATCAGAGAGTGGCCAAGTTTGCAGATGAAAAGCAATAATTCTTAGCACAGCTAAGTCCCTCTTGTCACTAATACTAAGTCTCAATCGCACCTCTCTTTGAATCAAGAAATTTCTACTTTTATTATCTGCCTAAGTTGGTCTGAGACAAATTTCTGTCATTTGAAATCAAACATGCTGGATGGATGGTCCTATTTGGGTTACTAGGGAATGATGAAGAGTCTGTAAGGAGAAAGTTCTGTGATCCATGGCAGAGAGATCAACATGAATTCCAGTTGGCTTATTTTATCTCATCTACTGCTCTACCACGAGAATCCACATGCACGTCATTGACGTGGTTTACAGGAATGGGCAAAATGTTTATCATTGGTGAGGGTAAAACATTCACATTTTTACCACAGTGACACACAGTAGTGGTGAATTCCTAGGACAGAAATCGTCAGTCCTGAGGCCTCTCATCTCCACCTGACCCCTCTGGAATGTGCTTACTATTTATTTTGTTAGCTTTGCATCTTTGCCTACTGCCACCCTGCTTTGTGCATAGCTCACAACTGAAATGACTTTGTAAAGATGCTGTTAAAATCACACACTATTGATTAGGTTCTTCACATGTGAGGGAGACAGTTAAGGAAAGCGCCTCACCATGTGAAAGGAAATAATCTCATAATCGTGACGGTTCTAATGCACGGTCAATATCGGCGCCTCTGCATACATAGAACACTTCCTAGCAGCACTTGAATACTGTTAGTTGGAATTGCATATTACTTACTAATTAAACTAAATTTTGGTGCACAGTAGTTGTACATTATTTCTTTTATGTAGCAAAACATATTTAAGTGTATTAGTATGGAAATATAAATATAAAAATAGTTGTGAAAATTGTATGTTGTCCTTATATGTCTCATTTGTTTAGAGCAGAGGTTCTCAACCTGGCCATGACCACTTTCACAGGGGTCACTTGAGACCATCAGAAAACACAGATGTTTACATTATTATTCGTAACAGTAGCCAAATTACAGTTATGAGGTAGCAACAAAAGTAATTTGATGACTGGGGGTCACATCAACATGAGGAACTATATTAAAGGACTACAGCATTAGGAAAGTTGAGAACTACTGGTTTAGAGCATAAAATTTCTGAAAATTTCTTTTAAAAATTGTTCTAAGAGTAAATGAATACTGTATTGAAAATATATTTTAGATCTTCATCATGAGTTTTTTTTAGCTATTGAAAATTGTATCATTTCTGATTATATAGAACTTTATGGGTGGTTTAAAATAAATTTTATACTTCTATTTTGCAAAAAAAAAATGCTTGAAATAGCATATTACCATTGTTCCTGTTTCTAAGGTGTAGAAAAATTTAAGGTTACAAAGTCAGAAATGGAGAGATGGCTCATCCAATAAAAGCTAGGTTCACAATCAAAACATCAAGTTTAAAAAGGGCTTTGACGTATGTGACCCATAGAAGGAAATACCAACTTTTAAAAAGGTATAAGGCAGAGAAAACAAGAGACAACTTCCTGAACAGAATACCAATCAAACAGGCACTAAGATCAACAATTAATAAATGGGACCTCCTGAAACTGAAAAGCTTCTGTAAGGCAAAGGACACTGTCAACGAGACAAAAAACAGCAGTCTACAGAATGGGAAAAGATATTCACCAACTCCACATCTGACAGAAGGCTGATTCCCAAAATATATAAAGAACTCAAGAAACTATATATCAACAAACCAAATAATCCAATTGAAAAACGGGGTACAGATCTAAACAGCGAACTCTCAACAGAGGAATCTTAAGTGGCCAAGAAACAAAGAAATGTTCAACACCTTTAGCCATTGGGGAAATGCAATACCACTCTTGGGTTTATACCTCTCCATCCTACCACAAGGACACTTGCTCAATGATGTTCATAGAAACTTTATTGATAATAGCCAGAAAGTGGAAACAACCTAGATGTCCCTCAACTGAAGAATAGGTTAAAAAAAAAAAAAAAAGCGGTACATTTACACAATGGAGTATTACTTAACTGTTAAAAAAACAAAAAAACAAAAAACATGACATTATTAAATTTGAAGGCAAATGGATGCAACTAGAAAAAAAGTCATCCTGAGTGAGGTAACCCAGACTGAGAAATACAAATATTATCACTTATAAGTGGATATTAGCTGTTAAGTAAATGGTAAGCTATAATCCACAGACCCAGAGAAGTTAGGTAAGGAGGAGAGCTCTGGGGGGGAGGGGGGAATGCATGGATCTCCTTGGGAAGGGGAAAAAGAAAAGATTTTGCAGGTGGACTGGGGGCAGGTAAGGATGGGAGCGGAAATCTGAACTGGCCATCTCTTGTACCAGGCAAGTCTCCCAGTGGCTGGACTGGGTTGCAATTGATTGACTTGTTGGCCAAGCAGGTCCTATGGAGATCCCCCAAACAACCCAGACTGATGATAGGACTGGGGTTTCCCTCTGCAAACCCCATTGCCACAGACAACATACACACAGCTCATTGAATGTAGAAAGGTTGAGCCGGTGCCTGCATGGAGCCTTCACCCCTACATTCTTTGTCTCTTTGATGCAGGAAGGTACTCTGCAGGCTACCAAAAGAGAAACCTAGACACTAACCCAGCCACAAAACCTTTGACCTACAATCTGTCCTCCGTGCAAGGTACACTGGGGAAATGGTGGCATGCACAGAACTTGGAGGATTAGCCAGCCAATGTCTGATTTGACTTATGGTTCACTCCACAAGAAGGAACCCATACCGAACACGTTTGGGTAACCAAGAACCAGAGACTAGATAGATAGCTCAGGAGACCTATGGTAAAACCAAACGTACTATTCATTAAAAAAAGTATCAATAAAATGACTCCTAATCATATTCTACTATACTCATAGGTCAGTGTCATCATCAGAGAAACTTACTCCTGCAGCAGACAAGAACATATGCAGAGACCCACAACCAGATATTACTCAGAGAGAGAGAGAGAGAGAGAGAGAGAGAGAGAGAGAGAGAGAGAGAGAGAGAGGAGAGAGAGAGTCCTTGGAACACACAGCTCTAAATGGGATGTCTCCATCAAATCCCTCCTCTCAGAGCTCAGGGAACCCCACTGAAAAGGAGGCAGAAAGAGTGTGGGAGCCAGAGGGGGTAGAGGGCATCAGGAGAACAAGGCCCTTTGAATCAACTAAGCAAGACATATATAATCTCACAAAAACTGAAGTAGCAAGCACAGGACCTACATGGGTCTGCACCAGGTCTTCTGAGTATATATTATAGCTATTAGCTTAGTATTTGTATGGGATTCCTAATTGTGAGAACTAGTTGGTCTCTGACTCTTGTGTCTCCTCTTAGGACTCTTTCCCTCCTGTTGGGTTGCTATGTCCAATTTCAATATGATGGTTTTTGCTTCGTCTTATTCTATCTTATTTTATCATGTTTGGCTGCTATCTCTTAGAAGACTGTTCTTTTCTAATAAGAGATGAAAAGAGAGTGGGTTGGATGGGAGGGGAGATGGAGAGAAACGTGGAGGAGTAGAGGAAGGAGAAACTATAATCAAGATACATTGTATGAGAAAATAATCTACCTCTCCACCCTCCAACACACACACAGGGTTTCTCTGTGTACCCCTGGCTGTCCTGGAACTTGCCTTGTAGACCAGGCTGGCCTTGAACTCAGAGATCTGCCTGTCTCTGCCTCCCAAGTGGTGGGATTAAAGGTGTGCCACCACTGCCTAACTAGAATCTATTTTCAATTAAAAAAAGACTAGAATGCTAGAATGAGCATCTTAGTCAGGCTCTAGTGGATTCACTTCATTTTTCTGATTTCCTGGTTGTCCTCTTCTAGACTGTATTTCTTCTCTTAGGGTAGAACCAAACATGACTGGCAAAAAATTAAAATAAAATCAATGAAATTATTCCTAATGATACTTTGCTGCTCTCATAGATCGATGCCTTGTCCAGTTGTCATCAGAGAGGCTTCCTCTGGAAGTAGACGGGAGTGAATACAGAGTCCCACAACCAGACAGTATACAGAGAGGAAGAGAGAGTCAAAATTAGAGGTCCCCTCAGAGCTCAGGGAATCCTGCAGAAGAGGAGACAGAAAGACTGTAGGAGTCAGAAGTGATGAAGGACACCAGAACAGGACCCACTGACTCAACTAAGAAGGGCTCACAGAAATGAAGTGGCAAGCATGGGGCCTACATGGGCGTGCACCAGGTCCTCTGCATATACATCATGGCTGTTAGCTTGGTGTTTTGTGGGACTCCTAACAGTGGGAGCGGTTGTATCTCTGACTCTTTGGCCTGCTCCTGGGACTCTTTTCCTCCTTTTGGTTTGCCTTATCCAGCCTCGATGTGAAGGCTGTGCCTTGTCTTACTATATATTTTTTCCTGGTTGGTTGTTGTCTCTTGGAAGCCTGCATTTTTCTGAAGGGAAACAGAGTGGGAATGTATCTAGGGGACAGGGGAACTTCAGGAGCTGCTGGGGGTAGGGGGAACTGTGGTCAGGATATATTGTAGGAGAGAAGAGTCTATTTTCGATAAAAAAAATGAATAAAGGAGTTGAAGAAAGTAAAGGGAAGGGGGAAATATGTAATTATATTTCAATTTCAAAAAATAATATTTTAAAATGAAAATAAAATGAACATTATTCTACCCACATAAACAAAAAGATGAATAAAAAAATAAAATGATATATGCCATTCTGACATAATTTTTTTCTGTGTTATCAATATTTCTAAATGTTTCTGACCATATCCATAGTTGTAATTATTTCCCTTATAGTGATTTACTAAAATACAGCAATAGAAACAATATAAGTAATGTAGCATTTTATTGTGATATTACATAATGACAGAATACATCAGTACCTTTTTATAGAACAATTAACATGCTTGATAAGCATCTTCCTCTCACAGTTTAAATATCAAGGTATGAGCTGACAACATGGTAGTACCTCTTCCAAAAAACAGTGCCCTTGCACTATTCAGCCAATTAAGAAAAGGTAAGAGGGACAGGGAGATTGCTTAGTAATAAAGTACTTGCCTGGCAAGAATAGGGACCTGAGTTTGAATCCCCAGAACCAACATAATAATCTCAGCATAGTTATGTGTGCTCTTAATGCCAGAGCTGGGGAGGCAGAGACAGGAGCATCTCTAGGGATCATTGGTCAGTGAGTCTAACCTAATTGATAAGCCTAGACCTACAAGAGACCCTATATGAAAGGATGACACCTTCCAGCTTACACACACACACACACACACACACACACACACACACGTGAGCGTGCGCGCATTCACACATACATGAACAATGGCCAACATATACATTAAAGAAATATACAGTAGTAGAGAAACCACTCCCCTTGACTTCCTGAGGTGTTGGCATCACTGTTTCTACATACACGACCCTTTTTGTAGCTTTCTGTGACACCTCAGGTCAGAGACTAGAAGGAAGTCAGGTCTATAAGCACAGGTGACAAGAAGTGGTGGCTGGCCCCTCCTCAACTAATTTAAGTAGAGAAGGGAAGCAATACAAGATTGAAGGTGTTGTAGGAAAGATTCATCTACAGCATGAAAGAAACTCTTGCCCTTTTTTTCCTTTTTAAAATAAAAAAAAATCACACTGAAATACTCCTTTTTGGATGAAAACCATATGACTACAGAAATATTCCTGGCCTGGATCTAATGAGGAATGGAAGGAAGCATATTTTATTCTAATTGGTACCATTATGATATTCAGATCATTCTTACAGAGTTGTTTCATTTTGCTATTATAAGAAAACATACCATCTTTGCAAGAAATTCAGACTCTGGACTATCTGTTCTCCCAAGGGTCTTTTTGGGAGAAGCACCAGAGAAATGACAAAAACAATTCATTGGGTATAATATCTGGCCACATTGTATACAGGGCAGGAAGAGAGATGCAAAAAAAGTCTTGTGTAACTGACTTCAAAGGGGTTAAAAAGACAGATGAAATGTTTGTGCAGGAAAAAGTGACAGTGGTTTTACTTGAATATGAGAATTTTGAAATGTTTAAAAAGATTTGATGTAGTCCTCTGAATTTCACAGAAATCTTGCAAGTTGTTTTTTATAATATAAGCTCCCTGAGAGCAGGAAGGGAACATTATATTTCTCTTACTCTTTATTTTCAAATATAATGTTCTTTACAGAAGATCAGTAAAAACAAAAAGCTAACATTTAAGTCTGATCCCAAACCCTAAGATGATGGTCTGATCTCAGCTCAGGCTGGACTCTGACATAGTAAATACTCAGCATTCCTCAGAAACCTTGTTGAGTTGGTCTTTCTTTGCCAGGAAAAGCCATGACTTTCTTACCAGCTCCTACACCCCCACCCATCCCCCCCACAATCCCCCACCACACCAACCCCATCCACCCACCAAGCCTCCAGAAATGGGCATTTAGTTCTCTATTAACTCAAACAAGGTTCCAACAGATCAGAGCTCCATGGTGGTTACAGGGCTGTTTCAAATAACCCGCCCTCCTTCCCCTGCAGCGTACCTCTCAGAACTGGCAGGACTCTCTGCATCATTTGTGTCCTCACCTCTGTTCCCACAGCCTTGGAAATTGCCAGTCTGGCCCTCCCCTGCCTTTTCTTTAGGCTCCCCTGTGTCCCCTAGAGGTAGCTATAGCAGACTCCCAGAGATGCCTCTGGCTGTTATCTACAATAAAAACCTTCCCCAATTAATGATGGAGCAGCCATTTTGTGGTTTCTTTACTGCACCCCTCTCATACAATTTATTCACTACTTCATTAGAATCTCTGCTATAAATTTAACGTGGACTTTTCAACTAAATCCCACAGATACTATCCTAAGCCCATCACATAACTCTAAAGACAGAAAACGATATGGCCATATTCACATAGTTATTCTTATACTGTAGAACCCAGATGGCTAACTCCAACATCACAACCCCTCTGAACCCCACACCAAAGAGAGCTGATTTGAAATGCCATTCTTAGAAACAGAAAGGGAATGGTTGTATTTTACATGATTTTGTTTTTTACTTGTTATGACCAGAAAATAATCTACCATGAGAGGTGAATTCCCTTTCACAAGTGAATTACTAAATATGTCACCTCTTTTTCTGTCTACCTCACTCATGTGTACAAAAGAGAGCAGTCAAGAAAATCAAGGACTATTAAGGAAGAATTCCCTCATCAAAAGGTGTATGTGGTGGGTGAGTGGGGATGACAGGACAAATGAGTCAGGGCTAGAAGGCGGAGAAACTGTGAGACTAGGTTGCAGCAAATCTCAAAATGATGAATTTGAATAATTTCTTCACTTCTGGGTGAGATGGGAACTAAAAACTGCCTCCATGAGAGCCAGTGAAGGTAAAAAGTCAAAACAAGGAAAGAAAAGACTATTTCAAAAAGAGACAGAAAAGAAGAGCTACAGAAATGTAACCTGGTGATGAACTAGGTAGGATATCTGGAAAGTATAGAGGAAGAGATGGCAAAACAGGGAAGAGAAAGGAAGTCACTGAGCTCCCCAGCAGGGAGAGGGAAGTGGAAGACTCCTCCAGAAGGGAAACTAGGTGTCCGTGTTTGAAAACCAAAGACAGGGCAGTCCCACCTCAGGGCAAATTCACTGCCCTCACAAGTCTCAAGATGAGTTGTGGGTTTGGGGAGATAGTGATTCCTCTGGGAAAGGGGTCAGCAGTGGTTAAGATTCCTGTTCTGTCATTTTATATGAGGCATAGGGTGGGAGCTAGGCACCACCTGGAGAGAGAACCTATGGTTTCAGATACCCTGGGGATCTGAGAACAGTGAACAACTATGAGGCAAAGCCAGAGCTAGACACTGCCTAGGGAGGCAGTGGAGAGAGGGCAGGACAGAAGCTGACAGTGAGTGCATAGGGCTGCTGGGGGCAGGTCTCATCAACCGGGAGCAACTGCAGTTTGATAGCTCTGAGGCTGAGGCTGAGAAGCAATCAGCCTCTGAAGCCACTTATTTGCTATTGACTGGTATAAAGGCCGAGAACGCTGAAGCTCCAGTGTGCACCTGATGTGCACAGCTGCATTTCTCTAACAGGAGATCTTGGAAAGAGGAAGACAAGTCCTTCACTGTACTGATACCAGGGCTATAATTAGCCTCCCATACTCCCAACACAACTGAAAGCCAACCCCAAGTAGAAGAGTAGACACCCAAGAAGGTATGTGCTGGGAAAGATTTGGAAGATGAGAAAGTACTTGCCCAGTCCACAGATTGCCAAGTTAAGTTTGGCCAGCAGAGGCCTTGGTATTCAAAGGAAGGAAATTAAGTGGAAACAGCTCTGGTAGACATCAGACGTGTCCAATACAGACATAACACCAGCATCAACCATAGTAAAGATAAAAGCCCACAAAATCAGTTGACATCTCTCCAATACATGTACTTCGACACTTTGTTTTACCTTTGCTTTTTTCCCTTTCATTATATTTAAGTAATATTTTTACCATACTGATCACATCGAACTCCTCCCAACATTCTCCCAGATCTATCCCAACATAACCAACTGTGTCCTCTTTTTTTTTTTTTAAACCATCAAGTCCAATTTGTTCTGCCTATAGACTCTTGGATGCAGGACGTTCACTGGAGGGTGGTCAGCTCACTAGGAGCTGCACCCTTAAAGAAAACTAACTCTTCTTCCAGCAATTATCAGTTGCTAGTAGCTCCTTGGCTAGGGGTGAGACTTTGTGCCCACCTCCTTCTCCAGTTTTGTCTAGCTTGAGCTTGTCTTGTGCACAGTGGCTCAACTGCTATGAATATGAATATATGTACAACTGGACTGATGTAACTTCCTGACACTCCTTAAATATTTCTTTACTATACTTCTACTTTTCTGTGAATGAAAAAAAATTCAAATTAGCAAGTCAGTCCCCAGCCCCCATGTGTATGTGTGCTATGCATTTGTGTGTGGTTGTGGTTGTGTATAGGTGCACTCACTTTAGGTGTGGAAGCCAAAATCAACATTACATGTCTTCCTCTATCACTCTCCACTTTTCCTAAGTAAGTTTTTGAAACAGGGTCTCTTAGTGACCCGAGAACTCACCACTTTGGCTAGATTGGCTGGCCAGTGAGCCCTCAGAATTTGCTGGTTCTGTCTCCCATGCTGCACACTGGAATCACAGATACCTGCTATCACATCCAGCTTTTACTTGGGGGCTAGAGATCCAGTCTCAGGTCCTTCTGTTTGCACAGCAGCAAATGTTTCTATCCACATCTTCCCAACTCTAAAAAGAGGTATTTTCTATAGCTTTTGAATTTTTTTGATAGAGAAAACCTGTTGACTCAAGAAAAAATGATTACTTCCTCATTCCAACTTGATATAAAGAATAATATTGATGGTACCAACACTTAGACAAAAAGCTCCATTTTTCCTACTTAATTTAACATTTTCTGAGCATCCTTTAATGCCAACCCTGTGTAAATACTGAGAGCACTGAAAGAGGGAGACCTAGTCTTCGGTCAAAGTGTTGTGCTCCCGCCTACGCATTTCTGACAACGTCCTCTTTCAGTCTCCACATTTAATTCCGGTCTCATAGTCTTCTTTGCCCCATCGTCTCTCCAACAAAACCCTGAAATTTCTTATCTTTTTGTAGTTTATCTTTTTCCTGGTAGTCAGAAGTCTGATTCCTGACTTAATGAGCCCAGGATATCTACTTTAATCACTCCTGTTCTGATACTCCCTATACACATCAATAGCACTTAGATTTAAGGAATCCTTATTCTCCTCCTTAAAATACTAGAAATGGTTAAGAATTAGTCAACATCCTTGGTTTTCTCAATACCTGTGCTAACAGAGTTGGCTTTACTGTGCTGCCCTGGTGAGGTGCAAGGCCTGTTCTTCCAGGTGTTGCAGCTGGTGGAGGTTGGGGATGGGTCTCCCACACTTATGAACATAGGGCCAGCTTTTCCACCCCCCTCAGACACTGGCTGGGGAAAGGGCTCATTCCCCTGCCCATGCCACCACAAGACAGATGATTGGGGTCATTTCTCCCATGCTAACAACTGTGGGGCTGGTTTACCCACATCTCCACTCACAGGGTTGGCTCTATTGTGCTGCCCTGGTGCAGTGCACACCTAGTAATTTAAAAAAAAAAAGTGTCTGTTAGACACTATTTTCTCTGAGGACACTACAGTGAACATGAAAAGTGAGGTTCCTTCCTCCAGAGCTTATATTCTAGGTAGCAAGAACAAAAGAATCAAAGAAATGAGAATTTCTAGTCATTGAAAATGACTATAGAAAGCATATAGAAATGCTCTATAGAAAAGAAAGACTATAGAAATGCCCTATAGAAAGCAAAAAAAGACTAATTATCTCACAGAGCACTGTATAGGCGGGGGAGGGCAATCAAAACTGCTGTGGCAGGCTTGACTTACCATATAAAAGAATCCAAGGTAACAGTGATTTAAATGAAATGAATCTTTTCTCTCTCATTTGAAAGAATCTTGGTGGTAGATGGCCCAGAGACATTTTAGAGACTCTCAAATCCCCCAGGAGCTCTGCTCTACCATACCTAGTGAATGCCCTTTCCCAGGTAATCCAAGATGACTTCTAGTACTCAGTCCATACTAGGTTGTGATAGGGGTCAGGGAAGAGAAGAAGGAAAGAATGCATTTCTTTTCTTTTCAGTGTTCACATCTCATGGCCAGAACTCAGTTACAGGGCATATTCAACATATTCAACCCATACAGTTGTTTAGCCATGTGACAATCTAAAAAACAAAAAGGAGAAAGACATTGGGAAATAACCACCATTCTTGCTGAAAGAAGTTAGAAGGGGCCTCTCTGAAGTGTTAACATAAGACCTGAAGCGTCAGTGAGAGACAGCGGCCCTGAAAAGCCCTGGAGGTAGAAACTTTCTGTGAAAAACAGATAAAATCCCCTAACTGGGAAAGACAAACATCTAGGTCACTGATGTAAATTGAAGGAAGAAGAGAATCACACAGCATGAAGTCATGGAATTGGCTCCCTGTACTTCACAGTGGATCATGGTAAAAAGGACAAATTAGAGTAGTTATAGTCTTTTTTTTTTTCTTGAAAGAGTCCTCCACGCTGGGATAAGAATGGATAAAACACTTCAGCTTGAGATCATCAAGCATCATGTATTTTAACTAAGTTCCCTTGTTGCAAACAGTGTCCACACAGTAGCCTTCTGATTCTAGGCGAACCATCACTAAAGTAGCTCTGGTTCCTGAGTCACAAATGCTTCTCACTGATTTCCTCAGCAGCTTTTCCCAATTGTTACATTAGAGTGCTTGGGCTTTAGGAAGATTATATAAGCATGTCATGAACAGAGATACAATTTGAGGTAGTTAAATCTTAAATTCCCCCCAAAGTAAACGTATCAGTCAAATAAAATAAGATTTCATTGTTGGCTTCCAAAAAAAATATTCAGGAAAGCCTCTCAACCTTTGTTTTCAATAAAATAAGAGGCTCAACAGTTTTCATTTTACTTCCCCTAGATTCCATACAGAGGCTTATGGGAGTGCACACATCTGCAGAACTGAGACAGAGAACAGCTGGAAGAGATGTCTACTTCCAGCATTTATTCTTTATAAGCTTTGACAATCTGAGTCTCTGATCTTCCAGGAAAATTCGGCTGTTTAAAGAAGAATCTAGATTCCCTAGAGATCAGCAGCATTGTTAATAAAATAATGCCCTATAAAGGACATAGCGTCTCAACGGCCTTCACTGTCTCTCTACATATCAAACTCTAATACACACAAACATGCATGCGTGTACATGGGTGTGAGCATCTACACACACACCTTTGGCCAAATAATTTGTTTATAACATATTTCTAATATATATGTAGAATGTAGCAGAGCACATTGTAAACGCCAAGTTAAAGTAAAGAATTAAACAGATAGTAGGACATAAATAAATGAAAATATAAAGTTCACACAGAGACCTGTGAAACAAAAGAAAATCTAGCGGCAATAGGAATGTGGATTAAATAAATGAATTAAGTTAATAATGATAATATTGAGCATGCTAAGCTCTATGACCAGCATTTTATTTATTCTTATCTCATTTAACAGTAATAACCTTAAAAGGAAGGTACTATTACATTTGACTTGTATAAAGAAACTGTGCATAGGACAGACTGAATTTCTTGCCAGTGTCTAGAATTAGTAAATGATAGAGCTGGACTCAAATCGAATCTTCTTAGCTCTGAGCCTTGTAGTTTAACAACTTCTTACACTTAGGTGGTGCTAATATGCAATAGGGAGAAGAAAAGAGGAGCAAAGAAAACATAAATGTAAGCTACACAAATATGCAAAGTCCATATTGCCCAAATTAATTTCTATCACAGTTTACCTGCATGTTAAATTAAGAAAAAAATTAAAGACACAGACTTTCAGAAAATACGGGTTCCATCACTTCCAGCTATTTGACCTTGACCAGTTGAATGAGAATATCATTTTGCCATCTGAAATTGGAAATAATATTACCTTTTCACAGTAGACGTGAATAGAGGAACTATGCATAAAGCGAAAATATACCTGACATGTAGCAAGTATGGAAAGCAGAGCATTACCTTTGTTCCTAGAAGAGTGTAACTAGGATATTGATCATTTTTGCAAGTATTAGCATGAGATGCATATTTATACTTTCTAAGAGTGCCTTAGTTATTACTTTACATACTGCTATAAATTACAATTCTTGGGTTTATAGCAGAACTCTTCTAGGACAAACAAAATATATCTTACAGAACAAATAATTCCACATTCCTCACAGAACTCAGAGGGATTCCCTCCAATCTCTTGTCAAAATTATCTCTGAGGAGGGGGAGGGGGCTGATGGGAAAGGAATCCCAGTGGCTGCTGATGCCCTGCCAAATCCAAACACCAGTATCTCTTCAGAGGTTCAGCCCATAAAGAAAGAACATTTTCTATCTCAACTGACAGCATTTATCTGGATTACATGGCATCAAAGCACTATTTGTGCCCAAGATATGTTGTGAAATGATACTGATGTGTTTGATGATCTATATTTGAAAGGTTGAATTTCTGAAATGATAAACTCCAGCAAGCATCACTAGTAAAGTTCACTTTTCATATGTTTACTTTGTCTGTATATGAAAAGGCACCAATTATTCACATCTGCAGAAACTTTACCATCCAAAGCAGACATACAGTGGCATGGGGGTGTTGGCATTCATCTAGATGAAGACAATTGGAAAGGAGATAGGAAAGCTGATCCTTAGCTCACTCTTACTTTGGCCAAATGAGAACAAGAAAGTAAGACTACAAATAAGAGGCAAGCTCCATTTATCTCTATTTCTCCTACCATTGCAGAAGCCTATGTGCTTCTACATTTTTTAATAGGAATATTCTTGCTTCAGATTCTGCCAAATAAGAGCCCCGATACCACTTCTTCCATGAGCTCAGGCTCTTTTCTGTTGTATTGTCAGCATCAAACCTAAAAATTAGACAGCTGATTCACCAAAGTCCTTGCAAAAATAGAGAGACTGGTACCACAGTATATAGAAAGACACTAAATAACATTGATTCACACAGAGAGAAAGTAGTTTAACTTCCAGTTCTTTTTTTCTGAATTCTGATTTGTTAGGAAGCATGTCTTTGATGCCATGCTAATACATCATTAGCACATCTCCAACACTCACTAAGCTTTCTTGTTATAAGGATTCAGTCTCAGAGCCAAGGAACAGGCAACACTACTAAGATAGAATTTAATAGCACCATTTTATTTATACTGTCTTTATTTTTAGTTACCATCTATTCATGGTGAGTGAACTGTTATTCCATTTATAGAAGTAAAATATGATTTACTTTCTGAATCCATTTAAACTACTAAGGTTAAAAATATAGATCAAATACAAATGCTCTGTAAGAAAGGGGAAATACGAAAGTGGGATAGTTAAATGTTAGAAATGGAGATAACTATATAATCTAAAACCAAACATTTTTAAATATATTACTCTTGTAGTAGTTTGAAAGAAAATGGCCCCCAAAAGGAGTGGCACTATTAGGAGGAGTGGACTTGTTGGAGAAAGTGTGTCACTGTGGGGGTGGGCTTTGAGGTCTCTTTTGCTTAAGATTCCCTCAGTATGACAGGCGACTTCCTGTTGCCTGAAAGATGTAAGACTCTCAGCTCTTCCAGCACCATGTCTGCCTACATGCTCCCATGCTCCCTGTCATGATGATAATGGACTAAGTGAGCCACTCCAATTAAATGTTTCTTTATAAGAGTTGCCATTGTCATGGTGTCTCTTCACAGCCATAAAAACCCTAACTAAGACACTCTATAACTCAAAGCTAGAACTATTCTTTGCTTCCTCTATAGTCCCATAGCTGCCTTTATACCTCTATAGATCACGAATTAATGTTCTCTGAATGTGGCTGGCCAAGCATATTTCTCATTTCCTCCAAACCTTATGCAGGACCTGTAAGTTAGAGACTCATCATGTTTTAAAGATCTCCTTTATGTTACACAGAATTCTTCTCTGTCAGTGTTTGTGGAGCTAGAAGCAAGAGTCATTTCATTAAACCTCTGCATTCTCTCCGAGCTCCAATCATATCTTACTATGCCTGCAGAATCTCTCTAATTAACGTCTTGTCATCATTATGTTAATAAGCCAATTTCCCATGCCTCCTCTCCCAAATCAGTGGCACTCCCTGGATTCTTTCTCTCTTAATGGAGGCAAATCATTTCACTAGATAACCCCAAACCAAAAGATGAATAGAAATTGGTGAGATAAAGAGAGGGGGAAGAAGTTTCAGGAAAAAGAAGCAGCTTGTACAAAAATCCTAAGGCCCAAAAGAACTTGGTAATTAAAGAACTGAAAAAAAAAAAAAAAAAGCTAGGTGTTATAAAGGAAAGCAGTTGGTTTTCCTGAGCAAACCCACACTTCTTTTCAAAGGTACCAGTAATAATACTGAATGAGAACCACTAATTATATAATTCAGCAACTTTAGGGATGTTGCCAGGATAACAAAAAGAGAAGCTAAACACTGGTGTTTTATTTTGACTATTGCTCTATTGTTTTTTCTACTAAACACTGGCCATATGCTCCACTCCCTCTTCGGCCATCCCTCTCAACTCAATTGATATTAAAATCCTTCTAGACTTGGTCTCATATCATGCCATGTTTTTTCTAGTCCTGAGTTAACATTTTAAAGCTTTGGGGCTGGAGAGATGGCTCAGCAGTTAAGAAGAGCATTTACTGGTCTTCCAGAGGACCTGCATTCAGTTCCTCTGCACATGTTCAGTTGCACATGTGCAAACATGCACACAGATACACAGAAATTAACTAATTAATCTGTTAATTAAGGCTTCGTGCAAGAAGATTTACTGTCTACTTTGCATTCTAAGATTGTCTTCCACATTTGAGCCAAGATGGAGAGGGTTGAGCAGATTAGAGAAAGTGGTAGACTCCAACTAATTTTCTTTTGAGCATGTAGCAGCAGCTTTCCACAGAGGCTTAAACTGAGGTGATACTAATACTGGGCATAAGCTCAGAGGCAACAGAAAATTCCAGAAGTAGCATACCACATGCCATGTTATCAGCCCCACCTAAACTATACCCCAGATGTGGTTGTATGCTGGAGTTTAAGGTACTGTAGACTGTTAATACCACAGAAACAAAGCAGTTGTTTTCTTCTTGGCCCTTCACCCAGGGGAAGACCCCTCCTACAGGTTTACTTCCATCTACCCTTCAGCTATTGAAATGTGAACTGTCTCCAAGCCATGTGAGACTGCATCTTCCCTGTGACTCATCTCTGTGCAAATACAAACGCTGAGAAAGTCTGAGGAAAGCTCGTGAGATATTTATATGTTTCATTTAAGTTTTCAAGTGGAAAAACAATAGATGGTTCCCTATTTAAAAATAAAAAATAAATCTGTTGACTCTTACATACAAATAATTCAAACCAGCTGACCTTTAAAATGTCAGACTTCACATGTGGTCAAGCCTTAAACACAGTCTAAGCTAAGCTTAGAAAAATATAACTTAAATAATGAACTGGCAAAGCAAATAAAGTGAAATACTTGGATGACGATTCAGCTGAGTAAAAACTAGTGACCTCCAACTGCCACTTGTTATGGACAAATGCCTCGAAAGATTTTAAGTTGGGAGAGTTTAGAAACAACCCAATTATGGTGGGTGTCTTTCCAAATTGACCAGGGGCTAGAAGAAAGGAATACTGACCCCGTAAAGATTGAAATCTGAGGCCTTGGGAAACACTGGGGGAAAGTCTGACAGATGCATGGTTCATTCCTGGCTTAAATTATAAACTGTTCAGATTAATGACACTTAGACTTTTATAAGAATAAAAAGTACAGACTTTTGCCCTCCCCCCACATAACCTATCACATAATTAAGTAAAAGAATATTACCTTCCAAGTGCAAAAACAACTAGTATAAGGAAACCTAACACATTTCTGATTTTCCCATGGTTGCCACTTTAATACTTTTTTAAAATTAACTTCTTTCTAAAAATTCTGGCTACTCAACTTTCGATGACACTCAAAGCATATCCTTAGCTTGTTTTTGATGATTCATACTATATGGATCTCCACAACAGCATTCTTTGGGATTCTGACCATTGCTTTTCCCTAAATTCCAAAAGTTATTATTACAGAAATATTAGCTAACTAGTCTACCACATAAATCAAAGGGTGTTCTATCTATATTACTAGAAAATTAAATGCATATATGTAACTTAAAACAGGAAAAATATGATAGCCCAAAGAAATTCATGATCATCTTATTCATCATGCAATAAATACACCCAGTGGAGGGTAAATATACATACTTTATTCACCAAGGAATAGTTATCTAGGCTGCTGCAAAACTATGCAAATCTAAGTTTACACAGAAGTCTTACTAACCAATGGATTTTCTATAACAACCTTTCTTTCCTCCACCTACCCACTCTTTACATCAGAAAGGTAAGGTGCATAGTTGACTGCTAATCAGGTAAACAAACAGCTGCTTTTGTCTGGAACCCAATACTAACTATTTATGCCCAAACTTCTAGTCAGTAAGAAAAAGTCTCACTACATAGCAAATGGAGTTTGTGCTTTAATCCTTATTTCTTGTTTTCTCTTCCTAGATACTAATAGTTCACACTGAGTCTTTGCTTCAGGGTAACTGGGAGGCCACATGGTATGCTTCCTATAAAGCACCCTTAAGTAGAGAATGCACCATGATATCAAGCCAGTCATATTCTCTATTAGTCACTAATCAGTGTCCCAAGAGTTTGCACTAATGTAACTTCAAAGGTCCCTTGAAACTCCAATGTTTTATAATCACGGAAGCTTTTCTGGCTCAAATGGAAGCAAAGACTGGGTTGGATAAGAAGCAAAATGAAACTCTGAAAATAATCAGAGTCTTGCTCCAGGTGAGCTGATGCCAAAAGAACACGCTGACTCGGGTAGTACAATAGGCTTTTGTCTTAGCACTGTATGCCTTGAGTCTAGGACAGAGTTGATCACAAACAATAGCGAAAAGTAGGTTCTGTTTATTGTATCAAGTGTCCTGTAAGTCTACATTATTACAAGATAGATGCAGAAAGGCACATGTCATCAAACAACATGTCATATTTGTAAAATGAAAGAAGTTCCCTAAGGCGTGGACGCAGGGTGCTTGAGAAAGACATGGCAAAGAAAGGTATAGGCAGATGCCAAACTGTATTGGTTAAATTTTGAGGAAAGATATGTTTCCTTTTAAGATATAAATTGAACCAATAAAGTGTTTAGTCATAGAAGCAACCAGATGGGTACATCAGAAAGAAGTCTGTCTCACTGAGATGATCTTTGATACAGTGAGCAGACATCTCCAGTAGTTTAAAATGTAACAGAAACAACTGTAAGGAATACAGAACCCACCCCCAATTGTATTCATCCATTCTTTGTAATAATTCAATTACCAAATTTTGTTTAACACTTAATACTATGTAACAAGTGAAAACGTTACAAAGACTAGCAAGAACAAGTTAACTATTTCAAACAACTTAAAATTTGTAGAGAAACTGTGTATTAAAAATGTTATTCTCAAGACTATTGTTTTTGTTTGTTTGTTTGTTTGTTTGTTTGTTTGTTTGTTTGTTTTATATGCAAACTGGAGGTCAAGAGATTTTTGTGAGAACTAAGTGAAAATGTATCTGGGCCTTAAGTGGCCAATAAATAACAATTATTCTCTTCTGGCTTCTGATACACAGCATTCTCCTGTGTTCACACTGCACCTGCTCCATGGACTTACTGGTCACTGGATCACTGTTTCCTTAAATCTTAGTCATTTTTATTGGGACTAACTGTACTTGCCCTATTTTATTTTGTAATAAATAAATGAATAAATAAAAATGTTATTCTCCATAATGCCTTTTTGCTGCTCTGTTTTGCTTATGATCTCAAATGTAGGGATTAAATCAGTTACATTCAATTCATAACATTAACATCTATCCTGGCAAATCTCTTCCTTCTTGCATTGATTTTTGTTTTTTCTTTATTTACAAACCATGCATTCACATATCTCATCTTTAAAACAGACAATCATTTACATATTTGTTGTTTTACCTAGGTGCGCTTTTGTGAATGTGCACTATTGTGTGAGCATAATATATTTGTTTGTTTGCTTTGGTGAATTTTATTTGGTTTGGTTCCATTTTAGGTTTTGGTTTTTTGTTTTGTTTTGTTTTGTTTTTTTTGAGACAAGGACATGTACTGTTTTGTTCACAGTACTGTTACAATAAGTATATGTTGCTATATGCAGCAGCAAGTCAGTCACTTTTTAATGGCCATATATTTCCCCTTGTTCAATTACAACGTATCCGAGCATCCTCCTGGTAATGGACACCCAAATTGCTTCAACATCTGCCCCAAACATAAATAGCACTGTAGAACTGTCCTTATGTGTGTCCATTTATAGGCCCTCAAGAGAATTTCCATGAAGGTCTAAGCACAAGTAGAATTCAGAGTCAATTAATAAGGACCTTCATCCCTTGCTTCCTCAGTGTGAAAGCTCAGAAAGTGCACAGTTTACATTCCTTCCTTCTATTCACTTTCTCCCCATTCCTTGCCCCACATTTTTACAATTTTGATATCATAATTGAGCAAATTTTCTAACTTTTCCAGTCTAATAAGTAG
This sequence comes from Peromyscus melanophrys, assembly GCA_902168415.1. Lineage (NCBI taxonomy): Eukaryota > Metazoa > Chordata > Mammalia > Rodentia > Cricetidae > Peromyscus > Peromyscus melanophrys. The sequence goes on from CABHPR010132624.1 coordinate 20,516, forward strand.
AAACTAGTATCTCAATGCTTTTATAATTTGTATTTTCAAAATTAATAAGAATTCTATATGTGTGCATCTTAGCTTTAGTGTTTCCTCATAGCTATATTTTCTGCTCCTATCAACGAGCTTTTATTTGTGGATGGACAGTCAATGGAAACAAAGTCTTTCGATTTTAGTTGTCAGCATTTCCTTTATGGAATATGCATTTAAATTTTTGTTGGGAAGTCTTCTTTGAGACCTTCACCCAAATATACACTTACCTTTCGATCTATTAACTTCATAAACTTAATGAATAATAATGCCCATTGATTTGTGGCATTCTCTTATTATATAGGAGTACATACACCCAGATCTTTCTTCTAGATCTCTTATTCTTTGCCATTTGGTTATTTGTTTAACATTGTACTATTAGGTTACTTTTTACAAGAAATAAAAACAACCATGTGAATGTCCCTCCTTCCTCTCATCTCTTAATTTAAGCCACTCCCTAATTCTCCACCCTAAAAATAGAAGAGTACAGACTACAAATAGAAGTCTACAAATACTATGCTAATTGTTTTCTTTATTTCAAGTTCCACCTCAGGTTAGCAATGTAGAACACATTTGAGTTCAAATAAATGTAGTCTTATCTGGATGCTGTTATTCTCTCTTACAAAGCATGCATTTTTTTTTGTTTATTTGTTTTGTTTTATGTGTGTGTGTGTGTGTGTGTGTGTGTGTGTGTGTGTGTGTGTGTGTGAAAGAGAGAGAGAGAGAGAGAG
>CABHPR010132624.1:21367-58934 GCA_902168415.1 Peromyscus melanophrys
GGGGGGGGCATTCTATGTGGGCATGTGCCTTTGTTAGAAATTTAAAAAAATACTTTTGATACAGATGATCAGGGTTTCTTTACATTAAGCAATTTCATATTGATTCTTGAGATATGTAATAGTACCACCATGATGAACTTCACATGTTCTTCTAGACTGTACTAAGCAACAGCAAAAACTCTGAATTATTACTTTTATAGTAATGATTCCTACTACACAATATATTTTCCCCATAATTTCTACAGCTCTAGGAGCAATAATAATAAAAACACTATTGAACTATAAATGTAAGGCTTACAGTGCCTTATATCAATCAGATTCTACAGAAGTCCTTGCCAAAAAAGACCCAATACAGTAATTACACAAAATGGCAGTGCTTGTTATTTTCTGTATTTAAGCTTATACCTATTGTTTGAATTTTTAAAAAATATTTTATCTAAGTGAACTGTCAGCCACAAGAACAAAAAAAAAACATCTTTTATAAGATAGCTATTGTTCAAGTAATAACTCCAAGCTGACCCACTGACCTCAGAATATTTGTCCAATCCACTATATCAGAATTCAAGAAGAATCAAAGACTTTCCTCCCACAGACACATTTGTCTCTGAAGGTGAATCCCATGAGTAGTGAAGGCACTGTGTCCAAAGTGAAATGAAATTAAAATGCACTGGGCATGTATTCATCACCTCTGTATTAGGCAGACTCCATAATCATTACATCTCAATTACAATGAAGGATACATTTTAATTTTGCTCTGCCAAATGTGAATAATGTCTAAGCAAAAAGAATATAACATTTTGTAATGGGAAAAAATAAGGGACCAAAGATTTTCATTGAAAATTTCCAGAACTACATTTGGGTAATTTTGATTTGGTTTTGATTTTTGGTTTTAGGATTTTTTTCAAGGTTTCTCTGTATAACCCTGGCTATCCTGGAATTCATTCTGAAGACCAGGATGGTCTCAACCTTAGATCCACCTGTCTTTGCCTCTCAAGTGCTGGGACTAAAGGCATGCATCACTATGCCTGTCTATTATTTGGATAATTTTTATTAATTTTCTTTTCTGCTGGTTGCTCTTTTCTCCCAAAATGCCTACAATGAGTGAAATAGAAAAATAAAGCTACTTCTATTTTAAACACTATATATATTCATATCCTACTTCTCACCACATACATACAGTAATGAAAGAGGGGTGCAAAACAAAAAAAAATTGAACAAAAAGAAAAATTCATAATACCAAACAGTTTTGTTCTTAATTACGTTTAATATAGGATTTTATAATTTAGTAACTTCTTTGTGGGAAAAATAAATAATTGTAATCACATTAAAGGACTGAATTTTTAAAACTAACATGTTAGACACAGCAATTCAACTTTAGGAGTCAATGTATTTATCATAAAATATTGTGTTGATAGTGGCATAATATATTCATTATAAATCTTTTATTTTCTTTTTTCTTTTGACTGTTAATAAATATATATGTTTTCAATTCCAAATATCTCTTACAAGCCTCCCAAGCTAAGTTTCTGTTAAAAACATTTATTATGCAGCTCTCATCAATACCTCTGGAAGGACAATGGAATACAATATATGAAATTCCTCAAGAGATAGTGGAAGTCAGCTCTCTCCAGCTAGCTTTCTACCTAGGGAGGGTACTGACCACAGTGGGATGGACTTTCCTCTATCAGTTAACAAGACAATATGGCTGATAGCTTAGTGTTTTGTGGGACTCCTAACACTGGGAGCAGGTGCACCTCTGACTCTTTTGTCTGCGCTTGGGACTCTTTTCCTCCTGTTGGGTTGCCTTGTCCAGCCTCCATAGGAGGGCTTTTGTCTTGTCTTACTGTATCTTGTTTGGTTGTTGTCTCTTGGAGACCTGCTCTTTTCTGAAGGGAAATGGAGGGGGAGTGGATCTGGGGGAGAGGGGAGGGGAGGCTGGGAGGAGTGGAGGGAGGGGAGACTGTACAGTATGAGAGAAGAATCTATTTTCAACTTAAAAAAAAGAAAATACAGACATGCTCATAGCCCATTTAATGTAGGCAGTTCCTCTTAGATGATGCTAGGCTGTGTCAAATTGACAGTTAAAGCTAACAAGGATGCTAGTTAACCTATATTAAGTGTTCACTATGTGCTAGGCCCTGTTCTAATTAATTTATATGTATTAGTTAACTTAATCCATTCAACAAAACCAATGACCACTACCATAATTCCTATTTTATAGGCAAGTCCCACTTAAGGTGGCAACAAAGTCTAAGTGTCACCGTCTCTCCAGGGGTTTCAGAGTCCGCATTCCATTATGTTCCAGTGTATGATGGGAGCAGCACATTAGCTGTTCTAATACAAATTTAGCTTGGCTAGATTGGAAAATATTTGGAATCTAATAGACTCTAAAAAGAAAATTGCTGTGTGTAACTTACCTGTGTTTTGTACATACTGCCATCTTCCTATTTACTCTTGGCAGCAAAATCATCCCTCATACCTGAATAAAGGATGTGTGTAAATGGACTTAACAGTTGTTCCTACCTGTTCTATGCTAACAAATGGCACTCAGAAGATCCACATTAAATCCATAGAACCTGTGGATGTTAGCTTTATTTTTAAAAAGGTGGTATGGTTCTTTCAGAGGTAATTGCATAAAGAATTTACAATGATTTCATCCAGAGTTCTAAGAATGGACCTCAGTGACAAAAGAATTTATAATAAACACAAAGGAGAAAAAAATAGAACAGGATGAAGCAATGTGCCCACAAAAGTAAAGAGCAGAGTAATAATGTAGACAACTGGCTAAGGTACACCAGGTGTCACTGAGGCTGTGGAAGGGAAAAAAATCAATCTTCTCTAGAGCCTTGTAATGAAGCCTAACCCTGTTGATACCTTGATTTCAGACTTCTGGACTCCAGAACTATGAAATAATACCTTTCTAAGGTTTTATAGAATCATGTTTGAGGTAATGTATTACAGCACACATTGAAAATTAATGCTGTCTGTCTATCTGTAATAAACTAGGAGCTCCTTGAAGAAAAATTCTGTGTTATGTGCCTTTGCGCCCTTCCCTCTGTCAACCTAGAGTAATACCAAAGACTATGTAGATTAAATAGGAATAATATTAAGAAATGATAAAGCTGTTTTACAATGTGGTAAATCCAAGTGCTACAAGGCTGTAGAGGAAGAATTACAAGTTCAAAGTCAGCCTGGGTTACATTTGTGTTCAAGAACAGCCTGAGGCCCATAATGAGATTGTTCCTCACAAAAAACAAGAGCTGAAAGTATAGTGGTAGAGTACTTTACTAGTTGCCCTATGTTGCTATAACTACCATTACCAAAACCAAATTAAAGAAAAAGAAGTTTATTTGGGCTTATGGTTCCAGAGAGAGAATCCATAATGGCAGGGGAAGCATGGCAGCAGGTGGCTGGAGCAGGAAGCTGAGAGAGCACATCTTGAACAACAAACACAAAGCAGAGAGAACTAACTGGATGCAAGATGAGGCTACAAACCCTCTAAGCTTTCTGCCAGGGACCGTACCTCTTAAGGGCTCCATAAACTCCCCAACATTACAACCAAATGCCTTTTGCTTTTCTTTCAACTAAAGCTTTTTAGTACAAAAGAAACTGAGCATGTCCGAAAGTATCACTGCTCATCATCTTTCATAATACAATCTGAATGTTCTCCCGTGCCATTTTAACTTTTTAGACACTTACTTCATGACTTCGAGCTAAGCATAGCCAGAAATGTGTCTCCTTCTTGAAGTATGGCTTTAAACTGAGCATGTTCAGTAACGTGTCTGGCACCCAAATGCTTTCTTATATGAATATATATACGCGTCTTGACTAAAATATCCTTGTTGCGTTGTTCACAGGGCTCAGTGCCTTTGGAGTAACTCCAATGTCCTTTTAGCTAAAGGAGGTAAAGTCACCTCTCTATTTTTCATACTCTAGTCATGTTTTCTTCTCTCTGTACTTACCAAGAGGAGAACCCAATATGTTCAATTATGTAACTGAGAACCAAAATAGCAATAAATATGATCCCTGCCCATGTGTCATGTCAAGTAACTTACTACATTATCATGTAATTAATACTGCAAGAGTAGCAAAACAGGATTTATTACCAATTCCTAAGAGGAACAAATAACTCAGACTTAATGGCAGTAGAATCTAGAAACAAGTCAAACAACTTCTTCTGTGATTTCGTTATAAAACAAGTAAATAAAAATAAATAAAGTCTACAATAGACAGTTATCTTTTCATTTAAAAGAGTTTCATCATCACCATAATACACATTTTTTATAAGTTGCTTATATTTACTTGGCATTCTGAGATATGCAATTTGTGTAAACTAACTTATATGACCTAAAATTTTATTAAAGGAATTATATACTATTTATATGATGAATAAAATATAGAATGCACATATTTTATATATGGTTATATTATATTTACATATTTATATTATATATAATATGCCATTATTTCATCAGTTTTACAAATGGAGAATTAGACTTTAGGGCACAAATATCAGGTCTAAAACCACATAACTAATAAGAGGCAGTTCTGAATCAAGTTGAGATTTGGTTTTGTTTGGTTTTGTTTGGTTTTGTGGTGTGTGTGTGCGCCATGTATGTGTTCATATGGCTAAGCTACATGGATGTATAAGTGTGTATGTGCACATATGTGTGTGTACATGTAAAGCAAACATTGGAGTTTATTGCTCTCTACCTACCTTATTTTTTGAGACAGGATCTCTCACTGATTCTGAAGTTCATCAATTTGAGTATGCTGGCCAGCCAATCAGCTATAAGGATCTACTTGTTTCCAAATCCCCACCACTAGTATTATAGACATACACTGCCTGTCCAGTTCTATACATGGATGCCGGGGGTCTGAACTCAGATCCTCATATCATGATTGTGTGTCAGGTACTGAACTAAGAGAGTTATCTCCCTAGCTTCTTGCCTAAGGTGTTAACCAGAACTTCAGATTTGATATGCAAAATTTTAATTTGCAAAATTTCAAGATAGTATTTTTTTAGATAAGCATTTGTTAAATAAGTATGTATCTTTGAGTGGACATAGGAAAAATGATAATCTCAAAGGAATCACCCTTCATCAGCAGACCTTAAAAAGTGGGTGGAGCTTAGGATGGTACCGATATTTAAGTGGCAAAAATACCTGGTATTCAGTGCTATTTGACACAGTTGTATTTTTACTAACCAGTACCTTGTTCTATTACTGAAAATAACTATTTTAGTAACTTCAGCTTCTGTTCAGTTAATCCAAAAGTCTCCTTTACAGGTCTATTCTGAGAAATATATAGTAATAAAACACATGGCAACTTTAAGATTCTTCCCAATGCACTGAAAGCATCACAAAAGGTCTGAAAATCGCAAGACATAACAAGCTGTGGTTTGTAATAATCCTATTATTGTCGATCCCTCTTTCCTTAACTCTATCTTTGCAAATATGGCTCCTTACCAAAGTTTATTTTTAATGCCAAGTTCAATACAAGTGTATTTTATTATAGTGTATTCTTGGTAATTTTATGATATTTTATGGCAGAATGGTTAAAAACATGAAGTCACCAGACATACAGGTTCCCAACTGAGGCTAACCTAGGGGGTGGTCTTCTATATTGTCAAAATGTAAACAACTGTTTTGTTCTTGACTTATGTAGTTTCACATCTTACACACTTCGTTGTTTAATTGGTGATTTTGCTGTTTAAAATGGATCATAAGCATAGAGTGTATTGTCTAGTGTTCTTAAGATCCAGGAGGCTGTGATGAGCCTTATGGAGAAGATACAGCTCTTAGATAAATTCCCTCTAGACATCAGCTAGAGTGGCAGTGAATGCAATGGTAAGGAATTAATAACATTCAGAAAAAAAGGAAGAATCTTTCTGAACTATATCTGAACATACTAGAATAACTTCCATACTACATGATGAAGCTATTAAATGTTTGAAAAAGTTGGTATATTTATGTGTTCAAGAGATAATCACCTGTTTTACAAAAGTGTATCAAACAGCATTGTGCTAACACTGAAAGCCAAAGAAATTTATAATCACTTTATATATACCACTCAGGGTTGGGAAAATACTACACTACTCTCAGCAACTATTTATCATAAGGAAAGGTATATTATTTGTTATTTAATTAAATTTCATGCATTACTGTATATTAAATAATGTGATTAAGTAAAACCACATATAAAGTAGGTTAACTATGAATCCATCGATAAGAATGTGACTTGAAGTTCACAAAAATGTAGCTCTTTTTGTCCCCCAGGAGTAATGACGTGGTGTTCACAACTTCATAGACTGCACCTACTACACTATGACAGTTCATAAGAAAAGAAACCTAAGACAGCAAGAAGAGAAGTCCCCTCTTACTGATGCATTCTTTCAAGCATTCTTCCTATTTTCCAAAGGAACATTTAACCACCAACAACAGAAATGCCAAAAGTTTTCAAAAACATAAGAAAGCCAACTAATACTAATCTAGAATAAAAAGGGATATTATAATTAGAACTTTTCAAATTCCAAGAAACCATGAAGAACACTTACTGAAAGACTAAAACTTGAAAAACATTTTGTTAGCTGAGTTTAAGGAAAGCCATTCAAAAAATTTTGAGACATGTTTCATTCTATCATAAAAGCCCTTACTATATACATCACATTAGTAACTTCAATGTCACAATGTCAACTGTTTCTCTCAACTCAAAAATACATTAAGCTATATTTCAAAAAAGGAAGCTTTACTCTTCTGAAATAATTTCACATTCACTTTATATTCAAAATATCTGGTTCATTACTCAGAAAATTCTACAATAAATTAGTTTCTAATTCATGTCTGATTACTTCCCATCTCAAAGCCTAAACCCCAATCATACTGCTCTACCCACTGCCTCTATAATTATGGTTGTTCTTACCCCCACTTCTTTCTCATACCATTTCCCTGATGCCCTAGTTTGCTTTCTACTGATGTGATAAAACACTGATCAAAACTACCTTGGGGAAGAAAGGGTTTATTTGGCTTACACTTAACACTCCTTCACAGAGGGAAGCTAAGGCAGGAACTCAAGGCAGGAACCTGGAGTCATGAACTGAAGCAGAGACCCACAAAGAGGTGTTGCTTATTGACTTTAGTTCCTGTCTTGCTCAGTTTCTTTTATTATATACCCCATAACCACCCATCCAGGGATAGCAGTGAGCAGGGCACTCTCATATTTATCATTAGTCAAGGAAATGCCAACCCCCTCCCCAGACTTGCCTAGAGGCCAATCTGATGGCTGCATTTTCTCAACTGAGGTTCCCTTTCCCCAGGTAATAATAGCATGTGTACAGGGAATAAATCCCTTAGCCTCTCCTTTCAAATGACTATCCATATTCAAGTTATCTGAATTATTCAATCATTTAGTGACTATAACACAAAGGCTCCAAGAATATAACAACAAATTAACTCCCTTAAATTTAAATGGGGAGTAATATAGTATTAATGGACAAAAAGATAAATAAAAATTTGGAGAGAAATAATCATACTAGAAAGTACTGAGGTCAGAATAAGGACTGGTATTTTACATACATGACCAAGAGAATCCTTTTTAACATTTGGACAGAGAAGGAATTAGAACCTAGCCACACAGGAATCTCAATGAAGAAACTCAAATCTGTCTTTTCAAAGCAGTACAATGAGATCAGTTAGAATAACATGAGAACAATTAGAGACAGGTCAGAATGGAGGAGGTCAGTGGAGGGTAAAGTAGGAGGCAAATGGCCAACCAGATAGCTTTGTAGTCCATATTTAAAAATATGATTTTAATCTGGGAGACATGAGAATCTACTGGAAGGCTTTAAGCTAAAAAGTCACATTGTTTATATTAGCTTAAAAAATCTGAGTTTATATGCCATTTGGAATATTATTTTATTTAACTAAAATTGTACATAATGCATGTAAGTAAAATATTGACTGTAAAAAGAGTCTGCTACATACCACCAGGAATTGCTACATACCACCGGGAAATGCTGCAGCTACTATCGTTATTACTACATTTATATAGGCCCATTTCTGATATATATCATCCTCTAGTTTTATATTTCAATGTCAAGATAACTTTAGTTCAACTTTGATCTTTGAAGACATCACTGTATATTTTCTCCAAATTAATTTTCAACACTAAATCTGAGTCCTCTTTCTTACTCATAAGAATGCTAATATTATACTTACCCATGAAGCTAAGACTACTCCTACTTATCAAAAGATACCAGTAAGAAAATAAGCAAGTCATAGACTAGAAATACTCACTACACATGTATATGACAATAGACTGCTATCCAGAACAAACAGGAGATCCTTAAAAATTATCAAAGAGAAAAATTAATAATATTAGCACTCAACCACCAAAACAAAATGAAACAAAAGCAGACAAGGAATTTGACAGAAACCTTACAAATAGGATCTGTGAAAAGATGATCACCACTAGTCACCAGGAAAGTGCAACCATAATGAATTCAAATGCAATGTGGAGTGCTGGATTGGATTTCAAAAAAACAACAAAAGAACACTAATGAGAAAGCTCTAATAAAACCTATACATTAGTTAATAGCATTGTAATAATGTTTAATTTATTGGTTTTGATCAGATGTTAACATTAGGGGAAGCTATAATGAGATACCCTTACATACACACTACGCTTGTAATATGGAAATAATTAATGTGGGAAGAGGTGTAGAACAATCAGAACTCTCAGATATTGGTAAGAATGTAAATGAAGAGAGCTACTTTGGAAAAATAGTCCCACAGTTTCTTAAACATTAAAGAGAATACCCTCTCCTCTTTAACTTAGCAACTAAACTTTATTATTGTTTTACATGCCATTTAATTGAACTATGTAAGTACAATCATCAACAAACTGACATAGAATGCTTGAGGAAAAAATACAGCCGGACATTGGTAGGGGTGCTGCTCAACCTAGGGAAACCTGCAAGAATAGCTGACTCGCAGAGCGCATGGTACCTGCTGCAGGTGTCAGTCATTACAGCTCTCTCAGGCCAATAGAACATCATTTAACCTAAATCAGTTAAAAGTGATTGGAAACTCCTGTCTAAAAACCAAACACACAAAAACAATTAGGGAATGATCACAGGAGTTTTATTCATCCCAACAAAGACTCTAAGTGATTCATAATGTCCATCAACAAGACTGCGGATTATTTTAAATACTGTAATTTGTTCATGTATTAGAATAGTGCTCAGCAGTAAAATGGGATGAATTCTTTGTATTAACAACACATATGAGCCTCAAGTCATTATTCTGAGTGAAAGAAGTCAGACACATATAGTAATATTACATGACTATGTTTACATGAAGTTATAGAATAGTCAAATTTAATCAACAGTGATAAAACTCAACCATCGGTTGTTTGGAGGTGGGCACTAACTGAGAAGGACTAGAAGATGATGGCTGATGCTAAGGTAGTAGGACGGCTGATGCCAAGTTACTGAATCTAACAGAGTTGGACTACTACACGGTTAACTATTTGTGATTAACTTGATCCACACTTGAGATCTTCGTATTTCATTATATATAAATGACAGCTTCAAAATACAGTGTCTTAACAACGTAAGTGTGTGCTTATTCCTTCCTTTTGTTTTCTGCTCCTAAATAATGTCCATACTTCAAACAGACCCTTCCCATTCTAAACTCAGTGCAACAGTTTAAAGCCTTTGATTAGAACCCTTGTTACAGATTTTTGTAAGTCCAACAGGATCATATCCACTTGTCCCCCTTGAAGTAGCTACAAACCTGTATTTATAAACAAGAGAATAAAGGAAACACAGCATTACCACCATTTGTAGTTTATACTTCAGGACATTTTTCACACACTATTTAAGAATATACAAATAGCCCTCTTATCTTAAGGAATCCTAAGTGTTTTACAAATCTTCAAAACAGATTTTTAAACTATCTAATATTTTATAGAGGGAACATTTCATGCACACTAAAGTACAGCCACATCTGGCCTGCAACATGGCAGCTGTTTAACAGTCATGACACCTCACAAAAGTTTAGGACAGGAAGTGAAGAATTCTGCAGCCAACTGAGGCGAAGATGAGGAAGGCTGCAGAAGCAGAAGGCAGCAATGGCTGGGGCTGGAGCACAGCCAGCATGATGTGGTTAACACATCTGTTGTAATGAAAAGCACAAGTGTCATTAGTGGTCAGAGCCTCATCTCACAGAAGGCGTGTTGCACAGCACAGTGACCTTTCCTTTCCATCAGGGGCAGTAGTTTATTTATAATACAACAGGAAACATGCTCCCACCAGCCCCATCGACCTAAAGTGTTCTTGCTGAGGGCTCTATTGCAGGCACTACAATGCACACAATCTTAGCTGCGCTGACATTTGGCAGCATCTTTATCCTGATGTTAGGGTCAAGCCAGCATTTACTTCATCACAGCCAGACAGAACAGAGAAAGTTATGAAGTGAGTCAAAGGACTATAAATACACTGTCATTCAAACAGTTTCCTCTAGATAGTTTTTAAAAACTTTTGTTTTGCCATTTGAATGTTATTTTTCTGCCATTGTCTTAAAGCATCTACCTGATGAAGAAACTTCAGCTAGTTTGCATTGAGCCTAGGGGAAAATACTAATCATAGAAGAGATGAGAAGAGCACAGATTCTTCACACTATTTTGGCCAATTCTATCTGCCTATGGAAGCTTTTTCTAGAAAGGACATGAATATGCCTGTAAATAATCATCACACTATGGCTCCAGCTCCTTGGAAACACAGATCATCCTTCATGTTGCTCTAAACTGTTCTGGATGCTAGACCTCACATCATTTTTTCCAAACAAAGCACTGAATGAGAGCTCAGCCTTCTGAAAGTAATTCCCCTAACAATCTTGGGATTATATAAGGATGTGTGTCTCGCATTTCAATGCTTCTCTGTTGATAGTCATGTACTATATAAGTCCAGGTGCAGATAACCCAGTAGTTACACTTCTGTACAACAGAAGATGCACACCTATTCCAAAGATGCAGCCTGCCCTTTATGGAGGCTGTTGTGGCAGTTTCTGAACACTAATGGACACTAAAGCAACACCAACCTTGTAAACTTATCATTATCACAGAAGTTTTTAGTTCCCTTCAATTCTGCCCAAAAACAAATCCAATCAGGGATAGAATTCTAACTAAGGCTGGAATTACAATTACCTATGATTGGATCAAAATACATATGGGGGAAGAGTGAGCACAACTGAGGATGGGAGAAATGTTGAGTAGTTACATTTAATGTCCATATCAGCAGGTGAAAATAAACCAGTCACTGGCTACATGCTACACGTAAAGTGCTCTTCTACATGACATAGGACTTAAAGGGAAGAGATGGGAAGATCATGAAGAATCAGTCTATCACAGTAGACATTAAATATGTGAAAAATGAGTTGCTCAAGCAATTTTGGCTTTGGAAGCTCAAATTCAACAAGTATTTGTGGAAATTACTAGGTGCCAGATACTATGCCTTGAAATTTAAACTATTTCCACTTATTTTATTTGCCAAACATCCTTGTAAAGATAATTGTATATATACTCTTCACTTTTATAGTTAGCAAACAAAGGTTGGACAGGATTCCAAGTGATTCATGTGATGGCCAGTAGAAGTCCTTTGAGTTCAAAACTCTTATTTTTCTTTCTGTAGACCAGTGGTTCTCAACCTTCCTAGTGTTGTGACCCTTTAATACAGTTAATTCCTCATGTTGTGGTGACCCCAACCATAAAATTATTTCATTGCTATTTCATAATTGTAATTTTGCTACTATTGTGAATCATAATGTAAATATCTGATAAGAAGATTATCTGATATGTGACCCCTATTGGGGGTCGCAACCCACAGATTGAGAACCAGTGCTGTAGATCATGGTACCTTTCATGCTGCCAGTCCATCCTGATGTAATTTTTGTTGAAAGTTACATTTAAGCTAAGACTTGAAAGATATACTCTAGAATGAAATGGAGAAAGTTTTTTTGGTAATCGGGCTAGACTCTATTAATTTTCAAGCAGAAAAGTCCAAACAAAAGATCATTTCAGTAAGTAATAATAATTACATAGAAAAGAAAAGAAAAGAAAAAGAACAGCACTACAATGATAGGCTTGGTTAAATCACAGAAAGATTCTACCATTAATCTTAGAAATTCTCTCTCAGATTCTCTCTCCTTCCCTCCCTTCTCCTCTTCTCTCTCTCCCTTCTCCCTCCCTCCCTCCCTCCCTCCATCCCACTTAGGCCGGGTTACCTCATAACTCTCCTGCAAATAGTGTACCCAGGTTACTTTCACTTCCTTGTTCTCTTAACAGAGAGGGGCATTTACAGCTCTTTGTATGACATTAACAAACTCATATTAAGGAAGATATCTGGCAAGAGATATGATGGGGTGATTAGTGGAGTAAAAATGAACATATAGATCGATACAGCAATGCAACACAGATAAGAGAATGGGAAGAAAGTATCCTTTAAAAGTCTCTGGCTTCCGGTGGCCATTCCTCAATAAAATTTATAAAAACATAGGGAAGGAGAGAAAAGGCAGTGAAAGAGAAGAATCTTGAAAACTTGTTAACTTACTGGCTTTGAAAAACAAAAAAACGGTGTCAAATATTGTTCCAGTGTTAGATTCCAGACAGCCTTGGCAATAGTTCAACTAGTAATATAAGAATTTAAGAAACAGAAATAAAAATCAAAGAAAGAAAAATATAATAAGATTAAGGCACATTGTAATGGAGACAACTCAAGATACCCCATGAATATGTTTGGGAGTAATATCTGTCTGTAAATTTATATTTAACTATCATCTACAGAGTTGCAAACAAAGTAGAGAACAATCACCAAAGAAAATTACGTGAAGTGATGAGACACCAAGGCTAAGAATCAGATATACATGTAAAATAAGAAGCACACTCAGAAGTGCAAAACAGTATCTAATGCTGCATCAATTTAGATCAAGAAGACCACAGCTTGAAAGGCAACTGAAGTTGACAATTAGGAAGTCATAGTAACCTTCAAGTGTTCAGGTTCACACAGGGAATGGAAGAAATGAATATTTCTAATAGCTAAAGGGAGAGTGAATTGAGCATATGTAAGAGACTCCTCATTTAAAAGATTGCAGTAGAAGATGAAAGAGCTAAGACTTGACATCATGTGCCTGAGGGAATGTTAACTTTCTCAGTCCATTATTGTAATTTGTATCTTTATAGTAAAATTCTCTTATACAGCACCATTATACTATGATCTAAATGAGGCTATACCTCAAATCCTGTCCCTTGTTTCTGTACATTCTATAGGACATTGGTCTCCACACACCAGAAAACACATATGAGCAATAGCCTTGTTCACACCACTCCTGTGTTATTACAGGACTGAACTGCAATTTGAACTAATAAAACTAATGTTGCTTCATTAGGATTTTAATATATTTATTACTTGAAATAAATCACCTCATTTTTCTAATCACTCTCTATTGACAATTTTACTAATTTGGTGAGATTATGATGTTGGAGTGTGAAAAACATGTTGAAATCAGCTTTATGTCTAAATCCAGATGTTGAAACATGTTAAACCACTATGGAGTGTGATGATTTATATTCTCCATGCAGGTCATAGCACATGGCTTGGAGAACACTTAGGAAAAGTGGGTTCATGTGCTCACATTTCACTGCTGGAACAATTGACTCTAATTTGACTAAATTTACCAATGGAGTAAGTTTGATGGACTTACACAAAACTCTAGTCAACATTTTTCACTTCATATTAAATTTTGCACCTAACTGCTCTCATTGCACAGACCTAGTGCTATCAACAAGTAATTTCTCAAGTGTACAGCCATTTAAACAGTTTAGGTGATGATTATATGGACATTTTAAATCGGAGTCAGTAAAAGAAATAAGACACAGTAGACCTGATGGTAGGGGTTTTCCCCTTTGAATTAGGAAAAAGTACTGAGAGGAGAGGTACTTTGAAACTAACTAATTATTACCCAGACAAGGAAACTGTCAGTTATAGACGAAAGAAACAAAGCCAACCCAAATCATGTGTTTCAAATAGCCTTGCTGAGGGCACCATTGATGATTACATTTTAGGAACAATATCAAGATATAAATTGAAGAAAACATGACATAAATGTAAATTTGAAAATTCTGAAAGTTATATTCCTGTAAGTTACAGCTACAGTGCCTTGTGGGAATGGCTACAGAACAGCCTAGATTAAGAGTCATCAAACATTTTGTAAACAATCCCACAGTAAATATTTTATGTCTTTAGGTTATATGGTCCCTGTGGCAATAATTAAAGTCTGCTACTGTAATGCAGAAGCGGCCATAAAGAGTATGCGCCGGGCGGTGGTGGCGCACACCTTTAATCCCAGCACTCGGGAGGCAGAGCCAGGTGGATCTCTGTGAGTTCGAGGCCAGCCTGGACTACCAAGTGAGTTCCAGGAAAGGTGCAAAGCTACACAGAGAAACCCTGTCTCGAAAAACAAACAAACAAACAAAAAAAAGAATATGCAACAGAACAAACATGGCTATGTCCCAATAAATGTTATTTATAAACAAAGATGGCAAAAGCAATTATTCAACAATAAAACCACACCCATGATGAGGTATATTAAAGGGATATGGGAACCATAAGAGCTCTGCCTCATCAAAGTTGAGATGATCGGAACAAAGAAGTACATAAAATAATATTGATTATACTGAAATATATAAGTATCATAGTCCATAATGATATTGATAAGTAATTATAAATGTGGAGATAAAGCTCTTGTGTATAATAATACAAATTTCTTATGTAATTTATCCTCAAGGAAATGGATAATACCTCTTTGCTTCCTAAGTGAGGTGTATATAGCACTTCCTTCTAAAAAGTACAATGTAGGAATGTATCTTAGATAGGGTTTCTATTGCTGTGAAGTGACACCATGACCATGGCAACTCTTACAAAGGAAAACATTTAATTGAGGCTAGCTTACAGTTCAGAGGTTGAGTCCATTATCATCATGGATGGTGGCATGCAGGCAGATATGGTGCTGGAGAATAAGCTAAGAGTTCTACATCTTGATCCCAGGCAACAGGAAATGAACTGTCTCACTGGGCATGGCTTGAGCAAATGAGATCTCAAAGTCTGCCTCCACAATGACTATTTCCTCCAACAATGCCACATCTACTTCAACAAGGCCACACCTCCTAATAGTGCCACTCTCTATAGGCCAAGCTTTCAATCACACAGTGTATGAGGGCCACACTTATTCAAACCACCACGGGAAAGGAGGAAGAAAAGCAAGGTTGCAAGTGAAGAAATTCAGCAGAGAGTACAATATCCAAGGTGACAGAGATAAATATCAACAGTAATATATCAAAGTGACACCACAGAGTCTTCATATGATTTAATAGCAATGACCTTTACCCTCCAAATATTTATAACTCTAGTTTAAACATGAGATAAATGTTAAAGTAATACCAGTATAGAGAGATGTTCTATAAAATAACTGTCCAATACTCAAAACTGTCAAGATCCTAAAAACAAGAGATTGATAAACTAATAGTCAAGAGGAGGCATGACAACTCAGTGATGTATAGCATGCTAGACACACTCCAGAAAAACAGCACTTGTAAAATCTAAGAAATTAAGAATATTTATATGCTTCAGCTAATTTTTAGGTTGGAATTTGTCTCAAGTGAAAAGTAAAATTTGTATACATTTATTATAACCCATGCAGAAATATATATATACACTACATAATGTCTTGGTTGGGCTAATTAATATGTGGTGCGACAGTTAATATGTATTTTCTTAGTAATTTTGAAAATAAAGAACATTGTTATTAACTATATAAAACATGTACAAATGAGACTTCTTTAACTTATACCTCCTGATTCTGTATACTTTAACCTATACCTTCTCACCATCGTTAGCCTCTGGTAACTATCATTCTAGTCTGTTCTTCCATAAATTCAATTTTTCCAGAATCTACATATGATATCATGTGGGGTTTTTTTGTTTGTTTTTGTTTTTGTTTGTGATTTTATGTGTTTTGTTTTGTTGGTTGGTAGGTTGGCCTTTATTCTGATGTACTTCACTTAACATCCAAAGGCTACAAATGATAAAATGTTCTTTTTTCTAAGTCTGAATAGGATTCTATGTGTCAATACATCATATTTTCTTTATCTATCCATCATAAGTACTTAGTTAATACTATATCTTAGTTATTGTGAGTAGTCTACAATAAGCACATGAGTGAAAATCTCTCTCTAATCCACTGATTCTATTTTCTTTAACTTATACTCAGCATTGGATCTGCTGGATCATATTGTTGTTATTAGTTTTTGTTTGTTTGTTTACTTGGCTGTGTTTTGTTTTGTTTTGTTGTTTTTGGGGAAAGATAACATGTTATTTTCTATAATGGATATACTACACTGATTTACATGCTCACCAGTATACTGTGTTAAGAATTCCTTTCCTCTGTACATCTTTTTAAAAATAATGCATTCTAACATGTATGGGGTGAGATTTAATTGTGGTTTTAATTTGTACTTCACTGATAATTGGTGATGGTAAGCACTTTGTTATATCTGTTATTAACTACAGTAAATATGTATAAATTAGATCTCTTGACTTAACTCTCCTAGCTGAAGTAATGTGTACTTTAACTTGCTGGTTCACAACACTATCAGCCCTAGTAACTGCTATTTCACTCAAAACTTCCATGAGTTCCTTTATTTTATATATATATATAAATAAATATATATATATTTAAATATATATGTATATATATATGAGATCATGTGGCTGTTAGGCATCTTCTTTCAAAAATGTTTATTTGCTTATTCTACTTTTTCTCATTTCAATCTTCATTTAGTCTATTTTAAAATTGTGTGTGTGTGTGTGTGTGTGTGTGTGTGTGTGTGTGTGTGTGTGTGTAAAGGGTAAATTTTTACTCTTTCCTGTGTCCTGAATACCTCCGGCAAAAACTAATTCATAAATATATGATGAGTCTAATATCCATGTTCTTTTACATTGTTTTACATGCCTGTTTTTAGTCTAGCATCATGATGTTTCGATTACGATGGTTTTATAGTATTTTCAACCAAGTAGTGTTATGCCTGCAGCTTTCTTCTTTTAACTCATGATCATTTTGGCTATTTAGATCCTTTTGTAGTTCCATGTAAGTTTGGGGATTTTTTTTTCTGTTTCTGTGAAAAATGTTAATGGAATTTTGATAGAAAGTGTATGAAATCTGTGCATAATTTGGGGTACTATGGACATTTAAAGAATATTAATTTTTCTAAATATAAGCATGTGACATATTTCCACTATTTCTGTTTCAGTTTTTTTTGTCAACTTCATTGTTTACTTTTATTCCTAAATATTTCTTTAGAAACTATTATGAATGAGAATGTCTTCCTGATTTCTGTTTCAGATTTTGTTTTCTTGGTTTTAGACAGGTTCTCATGTTATAGCTCAGGCTGTCCTGGATTGCTATGTAACCTAGACTGAAATCATTTTTGTTATTGTTTTCACTTATCCCACAACAAATATTTGTATTAGTTCAAATAGCTTTTCGATTATATTGTTAGAGTTTTCTGTATATAAGATCATGTCATACACAAAAAGGAACATTTTAACTTTGCTGTGGAATAATCCTTCTGTACACTATAAAGATTTGTCATTCAAATTGGTTTAATAAAATGCTGATTGGCCAGTAGCCAGGGAGGCAACCAAACTCAGTATGATGAGAAGGAGAAGGGCTGGAGTCAGGAGATGCCAGCCAGCTGCCAAACAAGCAGGATGTGTTAAAAAAAAAAATGAGGTAACAAGCCATGAGTCACGTGGCAAAGCACAAAAAGAAATATGGGTTAATTTAAGTGTAAGAGTTAGCTAGTGACAAGCCTGAGCTATCAGTCGAGCATTTTTAATTCATATTCAGCCTCTGAATCAGTTATTTGGAACCAGGTGGTCAGGACAGGAAACAGTCATTTACATAACTTCTTCCTTTAAAATCTGAATTATGCTTGTATTCTTTCCTCCCTGTCTAAGTTCTCTAGGTAAGGTTTCCACAACTCTTGTATTAGTTTCTTTTCTCATAATTTTAACAAAATATCAGACAAGAATTAATTTAAGGAAGAAGTATCCATGCCAGTTTGAAGTCTTGGGGTATAGGTCCCAGCCCTGCAGGAAAGGTGAAATGGCAGGAGCAGAAGACCAGCTGGTCACATGATCTCCACAGTCAGAAAACAGAATGAACAGAAATAGGATTGAATTATAAATCTCAAGTAAGTCTCTATCTGCTAAAGGTTCCACAATTTTCCAAGCAAGCATCAGCAGCTGGGGGCCAAGTGTTCAGAAGCCTGAGCCTATGGTTGGCATTTTACATTTAAACCACAACATTGTACCCTGGCCCCCATAGGCTCATTACTGTCTTATAATACAAAATACATTTGTTCTAACTTCAAATGTCTCTATAGTATTAATATACTAATAGTACAAAACCCTTAGTCCCCTCTGAGTTTCAAGGCAAACTCTTCACTGTGAGCCCTTGTAAAATCAAAATACAAGATACATACTTCTAACATATAGCACTCAGAGTAAATATTCCCATTCCAAAACAGAGGAATGAGTGCACAGCAAGGAAAGATCAAACCAAAGCAAAACCAAAACCACAAAGGAAACTATCAAATCCTGCCCTTCTACACCTGTCATTTGGAACTCATAATGGTATCATTTCTACTCTGAGGAGCATGTGTTGTCCTTCCCTTCCAGCTCCATTGCTTTTAAATTCACCTTACACAAGATCTCAGAACACAGGCATAATTCAGCCATATTCTTTGTTGAATACAAACTGAATGACCTCTATCCCTGTTCCTGACAGAGTCATTGCTCCCCTATGAAACATAAGTTAGGTTTCCACAGCCTGCATTTCTCTCAGCTTTCTAGTTTCTAAATTCCCACCAGAATGGTCCTTTAGTCTGTTTATAGCATTTGAGGGTTTTTATAACATGGGACTCTTCCACATTCCTCCCACATACCAGTTCCAAAGGCTTAAGAATCACATAGCTTTTTCATAACAATGACCCCACTTCTCATTTATTTACTTTTTATTTGTTGCTTTCCTCAGTGCTATAACAACAACGACAAAATTGACCAGAAGCAATCTGAAGAAAGAAGTGTTTATTCTAGACTACAGTTTTAGTCCGGAGTGGGAACTGGAGATTGAATAGTCACATTGCACTCACAGTCAGAAAACAGAATAAAACAGGAATTGGAGCCCAGCTACAGATCTCAAGACCTTCCCCATACTTCCTCCAGCAAGGTTACTTCCTAAAGGTTCCATAGCCTTCCAAGATAACACTACCAGTTAGGGATCAAATGTTCAAACACATAAGCTTATAAGGAATTTTCATATGCAAGCTACAACAACTCTATTGAATAGAAGTGGCAGGTGTGGGTATGTTGTTTTAGAGTAACATATTTCATTTATTGTAATTATTAGCTCCGAGTTTGCCAAACATGATTTTCATTTCATTGAAGTACATTCCTTACACACTTGATTCTATTGAGAATTTTATCATTAGAGGATGTTGAATTTTGCCAAGTACTTTTTCTATATCCTTTGGCTTTAACCAATCATATGGTGGTAAATGAAGATCTCTCCTCTTTTTGTATTATTTATTGCCATAAACTCCCCTCATAGAACAGCTTTTGTTTCATCTCACAGATTTTGATATTATGTGTATATGTTTTCATTGGAGTCAAGATTATCTTAATTTCTCATTTTTTTTTCCTTTGTGCTATTGATTGCTCAGGAGCATGGTGTTTTATTTTCATATATTTTTGAATTTTCTAAAATTCTTTTTACTAATGATTTCTGGTGTGACATCATTGGGTCCAGAAAAAAACACTTCATAGTATTTAAATCTTTGTGTTTAGCTTTTGGTTTGTTTTTTGGCCTAACAAGTTATTTATAATAGAAAATGTTCTATGTGCACTTGCAAAAAAAAGTGTTTTCTGCTGCTGTTGGACAGAGTATTCTGCAACCAGTTTAGCCACTCTACCTTTGTATTGCAAAATTTAAACTGCTTGCATTCAAAGTACTTTTGATAGGAAAGAGGTTATTACACCTGTTTCATTACACTTTTTCTGGTTGTCATCAAGATCCGCTGTCCCCTTGCTTTCTATCTTCCTTTGCATTTAAGTAAACAAAATTATCAGCTTAACCTAACTGAGGCATCATCTGATAGTCAACTTCTCCTTTCCCCAAGGAAAGGTTATTTCTCTCCATGTTTTACAGAGTGACATGGCTAGTGTAAAACTTGATTGTAACTTTTCTTACCTCTGTGTTATACCCAGATGCTACAGCCTCTGGCCTCGTTTCTTTGACGCTTGTAAAGATATTTCCATGCACGAATGCTTGTTCAGATTGATGTTTCTATAGAAGGATGAGCACTGGAAAGTCCTGTTCTGACCTTTACTGAAATCAGTCTGGATTTTAGTTCATTTGTAAAAAGAAATAATAGATGACCAGCTAAGATTTTGCCTAGGGGACATGGTTTCTTCACTCCAGTATGGACTACCTTCCATATTCATTATAGGTCACAATGGTCTCCCACAGGCACAAAACAAAACACAGAAACAGAAGACAGAATGAGAAGAGAGCCTTCTGAGGCTCGACTGCTGGAAGCCCTTGTTTACAGCTGAAAAGCAGAAGCTGTGCAGTCAAAGTGTCTTTCTTATCCCAGGCCAAGCAGCTTGGAAGTGACAGCTCGAAAACTGGGACTCAGGGTCTAACTTTCTGACTAATGTTCTTTATATTATACTACATCATTGTCTTCTTGCTTTTCACTCAATGTATAATTCCAAGTCAATCCAGAAGCATGAAAGCACTTTGGAAAGTCAACGAATTTAAGCCCTCCAGAGAAGGAAACCCTTAGAATGCCTTTTGTTTTGTCCCAGATAAAGCATTCCCTCAAGTTCCTACAACAGAGGGCTAGCACCTCTGCAACTGAGCACACAGGCACTAGCTCTTCACTGCCTTGCATTTCCTGGTCTTGTTTACATGTGTTTGTCTGCAAAAGTTTTAATGGAATAAGAGAAAATGAGTGCTTTAATTTTCCAATAAAATCTTGCCGTTGTGTGAGTCATTGTTTTCTTTTTTTTACACTAGCCAGGGTAAAACCCTCTGGTTTTAATAACTAATACTGCTGAGTTCAATAAAAAGCACTTAATTCAATTTAACCCAAACCTTGATCAATGCCAGCTTCTCTTGGAATTTTATCTTTGTTTTAATTTGAGTCTTCTATGTTCAGAAAAATGAGAAGTTAAGAGGAAAGGAACAGAAGTCAATTAGCTGTAGGCTTGTTTCTAGACAAAGAACATGAAAATACAAAATTGACAGGTAACCTCCAAAAGCAAAATGTTTCTGCCCCATCAGATAATCTTTTTCTGGCAGAATTAATGTTTTCATTAGTTCTGAATCAAGAAACTAAAGAATTCACAGCCACATTTGGGAAAAGATTTTTAAATAAACTATTCCAAAACCAATTAGCATCAGATTTCTAAGCCAGAAGTATATTGACTTTAATGTGTTAATAATGGAAAGATACGCTACTGTAAAATTATATTCAGAAAGCTTCAGTCTGCTCCAGTACTCAGTCAGCCAAATCTGTGGTGAGAGCATAGGATGCGCAAAGGGGGTGGAGCAGAAGGAAGCGGTCTTCAGGACAGTTTTGATGAGTCTTTCCTAAATAACCCTTTTATTGCTGCAAGGAAGTTCAGTCCTATGTCTGAAAATAGGCACATTTTAAAAGAATTGCCATACACTATTAACAGACACTTCTTTCTTAGCTAATACCTGAGAGTTCCTCACATCCCATCAAGGGAAAACCAGACTTTGCAAGGGTTGTGAAGAATTAAAAGAAAAAATCTCCATTTTGCTTCAATTATGTAGTGTTTCAGTGCAAACGCTTTTAGAGCTGTTTGAAGGCTCATAAAAGAAAACTGAACAGCAGGCCCAGTTTTGAATCTCCCCCAGAACAGGGTAACTGGCAGCCACATGGCTCACCACTGTCTAGCAAGATTACTTCAACAGTAGACCAAAGAGGCAAGGAAGTCAGCTTCTTGTAGAACTCGAAATTTCTGTTTCTATAGCACCTGACTTTCTACAACCACCTCATCTCCAGATTTGACTGAACTAAAACTTACAGGCTGCAAGACACTGATCCTGGAAGAAAATCAGAACACATCAAAGCCAAAAATTTATCTACAAAAAGATTCCACAAACTGGTAATATTTTAAAATACATACTTTGGAGAAAACACCAAAATAATTTTGTACATTTTCTCCCGTCATTTATTTTTGCAAGGCAAAGACTCTTAAAATGGCAGTTATCATCAATTATCGCAATATTATAGACATTTTAAAAACAAAAATGTTAGGACACAAGCTTGAAACCAAAATTAAATAAATTTAGTTCATTTAATTTTGTTTTTATTTTCTCATTCCACCCTAAGCTGCTGAAAATTTCATCATAGATTGGTGTCACTTATAGACCACTGTTTAGGAACGTTCATTTCACTTAACTCTTTTAGCTTACTGATGCAAACATTAACTTCCTGGAAGATGAAGCGATTGGTGGCTGTAGAGATGGCTGTAGAGATAGCTGAGTTGGTAAAGTGCTTCCATTGTAAGCTTAAGAACCTGAGTTTGTTCTCCAGAACTCACATTTTATTTTAAAAATATAAATCTGAGAATGTTAGCACATGCTTCTAATCCCATCACTAGGGAAATGAAGACAGGTGGAACTCTGGGACTCACTAGCTAGCCAGGCTACCAAACTTGGCAAATTACAGGCCAATCAAAGAACCGGTCTCAAAAAACAAGCTAGGGCCAGGCATATAGCTTAGTTGATGAAGTTGGCGTGCGAGCATGAAGACCTAAATCTGATCCCAGAACCCAGTAAAGATCTAGGCATGCTGGCACTTGTCTGTAACCCAGATGCTGGGGAGGGTGAAACAGGTGGATCTAATGAGCTTGATGACCAGCCAGGCTAGCCTACTTGATAAGTTCAAGGTCAGCAAGGGAAGCTGCCTCAACAAAAGAGGTACGCCCAGGAAAATATCTCTGTCAATAAAGTACTCATTAACAAGCATAAGGCTTTGCATTTAATCACCAGCACTCATGCAACAAAAACCAAACATAGTGGTACTGTAAACGCAGTACTAAGGAGGCAGAGACAAGTCAATCCTTGGGGCTCATTAGCTAGCCAGCCTGGCCTAATCAGTGACTTCCAAAACCTAGAGAGACTCTGTATCAGAAAACAAGGTAGGTGGGTCTGAGGAAAGACACCTGAGTTTGACGTCTGACCTATATACACATGAACACACATGTACACACATCTGCACATACATGTACAGACATACATAGATATACACAAAAATTCAAGGTTGACAGTGCCTGAGGAATGACACTCCAGGTTGACCACTGGCCTCTACACATATGCATACACATGCACATATGCACATTTATGTGGGTCTGCACACACACAAATACATACATGCACACACCAAAAACAAACAAAAAAGAAATCAAAATGATCGATGGCAGAGCTATATCAAAACCCACTGAAGTCTGAGTATGTTGTTTTCTTGGTGCTGACTACAAGATATGGAAAATTAATTAAAAAAATTATCTCTTTAATATTTGTATAGTTAGAGGCTGGAGGTGTAGCTCAGTGATAGAGTGCTTGAGTAACATATATGAAGTCTTGGATTTGAGACTCAGTTCCACAAATACTACTAATAATGCACAGTGGAAAGGGAAGTGGGTAGAGCTTTGGAGAAGAGCTAATTTAAAGATAAATTTAATGTACAGGGAAATATAAATCTTATGAGTTGTAAAAAAAAATGTGGAACCACTTATAGGTGGAGACTTTGAGATATACATGAGGCTAAAAATGTGATGAAGTATCACGTGTGTAAACTTGGACAAAGCCAAAATCATCAGAAAGAATAAGAAAGGTTTGGGGGCATTTTAGTGAATGATAATGTCAGTTTTAAAAGCTAACACCAATGCAGCTCAAATTGCAGTGTATCTAAGAATCTCTTGAAAGTTATCAGATCTCAGATTCTTGGGACCATCACCAAAGCACTGGATTCAACAGTCCCAGATAATGTTGATGCTACTACACTCTGGACAACGCTGAACAGCACCGCAACATGCAATAACGTTCAGGTAAAAATACAGCATAGTTGTGGCCACTGAAACTTTTTGATCAGAGAAACACTACATTATATTATTGTCCATTTATTTACTTGTTTTGAACTGAAAACAAAGTTACCCAAATTTCATTACTATAGACCCTTAGACTCCAGTCTGTGGAACTGAAACTATTAGTCAATAAAGAAGTAGTTTAAAACTCAGGTCTTTAGGAATAAGATCCTTTACTTGAAGACGACATTGAATGACTTGTCCAGAGTAACAAACAAAAACATAAGGCAGCTATTGTTTGATAAAGCCAAAAGACCAAGAAGGAAGCTAAGTAAATTCACAGGCTACCTCTCTGAAAATATTTTAGCAGAAAGCATTATGAAAGGCAAATACAGCATACTTAAGAAAATGAACATGAAAACAGCCTGCTTAGAATCTTCATCCTTCTTAGACACAGTAACAATGTTAAGAACATACCTTCCCAATCTTTAAAGTCACTTTGGCCTCTGCTTTTGAGAAACATTTTTAAGAATCTGCTTCATACCAGACATTGTATTTACATGTATCTTGAAACATACACACCTGACATAATGTGTAATGAAGCCTGTTTACGGTCAGACTAACTAAGCAGAGGAGGACTTAATAGTAATAGAAAGAAAAATAGATGGCCAAAGCACCTTATTAAGAGCCCCCAATCTAGGAATAGCTCCTCATGACTTACTAGTCGTGAAATCTCATCAGTAGTAATCTTTCCCCTGGTGTGTAAAGGTTTTTATGTTATAAAATTCTACTAAAAAGCACATACCACCTGGGAAGAGAAATAACTTAAAACTCTAGCAGTTTGATCACTTCCTTTCTTTGGACTTTAGTTTCCCCAATCGTAAAATAAATGTTTTTGACCAGATGATCTCTGTGATCCTCTGTAGCTATGAAAATCTAGAACTCACTAGGCCTACATGCCAGGGAATGGCAATAGCTTATGGCTTGGTTTTCAAGACTGCCTAGACACAGAGGTTAGAGTCATAAGCAGCCTAAAGTACTTACAGAGATCAAGCTCTCTCCTAACCCTTAAGTTACAAGGAAAGATTTAAACATGCCTCCAAGTCCCATGGGTAAATAATTCCCTTAGAGCTCTTGGACAACCCTTGGCTAATAAAGATTAAACAAATAAATATAAAAAATGGTTCTATCCAGCATCCTAAGAGGCCAATTTGCAGTTAATGGTGGCGTTTAGGCCCTGAAAGGGTATTAACTTACAGAGTAGTAAAGTCTCCAAACACAGCCCACAGCTTTAAAAGATGTACAGGTGCCAAAATTAAGGGCCAAATTACCAATCTGTTTTAAATGATGGTCTGGGAATGCTCAATATGACAAGGGAAATGTATGACAAATAATATCTTCAATACAAAGAATGAGTCGTTTGAATTTATTAGAGGAAATGTGTTGCCTCTTGGGACTTCTTTTCTTGCCCACTCCCCAAAGTGGTGATTTTTCAAATAGACTTGAAGATATACCTAATGCAGAATGACCCTTTAAGCATAAAATAAGGTCATTTTTGAAAAACTAAAACAGTTTCCAGGTCAGCATTTTCTAAAACCCCTGGGAACTTAGAAATCTCAAGGAAATGCACATTCCATTATATCAAAACTAGGTGCTTCCATGATATTCTAAACACTGCATTGCTCACATGTGCAAAAGCTTTAGACCAGAGCAAAGCCGGCTGCCTCTCTGCTCACTGACAAGTTTAAAGAATTGCATTGGCAACCCTGCTGGATGACAGCAGAATGACTTCCTGTCAAGTAACCCCCATTCTGCAAGGTGACAGGAAATGGGTTTAAACACTGGTAATATCACTAATCAATTTGAAGGAGCACATGTTCCCAGGCTGCAATTGTGGAATTTGGTTGCAATGTGTTTGCTGCTTGCTGGGCCATGTGATTCAGCATAATGACAGATGAAAGGAAAGGTGAGATTTACTAAGTGTTGAAGAGGTGTCATCAAGAGCTGCATATTACTTCAAGATGTCCTCAGCATCAGAGGCATCTCAAATGTAAGACTGCATTTCTCTTGAAAAACCTTTCATTTTTCCAACAACCTTTTATGGGAACCCCTAAACTTATTTCAACACATAAAGAAATGAGCTTTTTTTCTATTCCTGAGTGAGTCTTTTCCTATTCCTGACTGAGACCAAATAGTCTGGGTTAATGGTCTTGCCCTTACATGCACTTATATTGGTCTTTAAAATAAGTACATGTATGTACTTTAAAGCTTTGACAAACCCATTCTTGTAAAGTTAAAATAATCAAATTTGTCTGAAAGTTCTTCCTAGTACCTCTATCTTGAGGTGGTTTGCCACTTTTTCAAATGAAACAGAATTTAAAAGGAAGGATTTATTCAGTCTTACACTAAGGAAGGTGTGAGAGAATGTAACTTTCTTTTTATTATATAGTAGGGCCCTGGGGACTCTCCCTAGAGTCCCCTCACCTTAAAGACTCATAACTTTAGTCATAACTTTCTCATGTTTATTTACTGAGCATTTTTTGTATTCAAGAATTGTCCTAAGCAATTACAACAGTAAGTAGATATGGCCCCTCATCTCTTGTAGACAATGAATTAAATAATCAAACAATTCATAAATTGGACAACAAAATATTACATAATTATTTAATCAATGCATGTTCATTAGCTGAGAATTAGTAAATAAATACAGGAAAGTATAAGAATATTCTAAGGTGAGAAGTAAATATGTCATAGAATACTGGTCACCAGATTCCTAGCCCAGTTCTCTCTTACTCTGTCCTCCAGTGCATGGATGCCAGCCTTTCCTGGATATTCTATTTCCAAGGTACTCTTTGGCAGGTTCTCAATAGCAGGGCTTTACAAGTGTTTGACATCCTATTGCAACAATAATACGCTTACTTATGCTTACTCTTTGCTGAGGTATTTGAGCTCTATAGCTGAATGAAGAGCAAGGTGTTATACCTGTGCATTCATGTCTTGTGGAAAGGGATGTTGCCTTGAGGTACACATCATAGAGAAGGTCTCCTAAGCTATGTTGTAAAAGACAGAAGCGCCCACTTTCATGATCACTTTTCAGAAAGAAGTACATCTGGGAACAGGTTAAAGAAAGGCATGATTTCCTAGAATCACTTTTAACATTTGTCTTAAGACTACTTTAAAATGATAAGCTTGCCTGGTGGTAGTGGTGGCGGTGCATACCTTTAGTCCCAGCACTTGGGAGGCAGAAGCAGGTGGATCTCTGTGAGTTTGAGGCTAGTCCGGTCTACAGAATGAGTTCCAGGACAGCCAGGGCTGTACAGAGAAACCCTGTCTTGAAAAACCAAATAAATTAAATGAATGAATGAATGAATAAACAAACAAACAAAAGGACAAGCTCAAAAGCTTTAAGGGTCAGGTCATGAAAATGACCTGGCAAAGGACAACACACTCAGCTATGACACAAGATGATTCATGACCTTCTTTATCATTGTTTCAAACTTCAGAGATATAGGACCAAGTAGTCCATTTCCTCATCCTCGAGGAGACAGGAATAAAGAACTCTTGGATACCTGATGCCTCCACTGAAAGCTTAACAGTTTCCTGCAAGCCATAAAACATTCTCCCATAAATACAACTCATCTCATAACTTACATTTCTGTCTCCACAAGGGAAAAGCAAATGTCTTCAGTACTCAGTCTACAAACTATATACCTAATCAGTATTTGTTGAATACATAAGTGAGGTGGGCAATGGCATCAGTCTGCATTTATGAACATCAACAGTAAGAATTCATTAAGCTCTCATTTTTATTATTGTGTTTAATCCTAATTATACTGTAAGATAGCTAATACTGTTCTCATTTCATAGGTAAGAGAAAAGAAAGTCCAGAGATGTGAAATAACTCATTGAAGGTTAATCAACTAGTGCAAGACACAGTACAGATTTAAACACAGGTTTGATTCACTTCAACTCCCCTGCTCCTACTTACCAGATTTATTGCTTCCTCGAGGTTCTAGATAAGATAAACACTTTCTTTGGACAGAGTCCTACTCTGAACTAATTAAGACACTTTAAGGAAAAATGTTAAATAAAAATACATAAGTATAGTATTGTATATAAAAATAAAAGACATGATGTAAGGTGTTCTGGGGTGTTTTTAACTAAATGGCTCACTGATGTGGTATTTGTTGTTGTTTATTTTTTATTTTTATTTTTTTGAGACAGGGTTTCTCTATGTATTCCTGGCTGTCCTAGAACTAGCTCTGTAGCCCAGGCTAGCCTCAAACTCACAGAGAGCCACCTGCCTCTGTCTCATGAGTGGTGGGATTAAAGGCGTGTGCCACCATAGCTGGACAGATACATCTAATGATGTGAATTTCTTTACAACCTATTTGCCACTTTCCTTTAAGTAATGACTTTGTCTTCAGGTTTAGACCTTAATAGTGGCAGGGTGACTATAGCAGCTCTAGTTATCACCTCTTCACATACTGTTTCTATGGATTGAAAAGGAACTTTTTGTTCTAATTCATTTTTTCTTAAGGACAGAAAACTTTCTCAGAAGCACCCCAGGAGTCTTCCAAGTTTACTTCTTTGGCCATTCCTAAACAAATTACTGGTAAATATATTAAAATTAATTAGAACTGACTGAGTAATCATGACCTACCTATGTATGGCTAAAAAGAACACATAACAAGACAGCAAATGTTTCCTTTTGATCATTTGTCATTCACCCACTTGTCTCCAAGAAGACAGTGATATGGCCTCTGTTGTGGATCAATTTGTATTTAGAACAATTTTACATGAATGAATAATTTTCAATGTAGTAATTAATATGTTTGGTTGCTTAAAATGAATATAAATGAAAGATAAAGAACGGTGATTTTAATGTGTTAAAACTTAGCTACTCGGAGTCAGATAGAAACCTGGTACAAGGGAATATACAAGGAGGACCCCAGATAAGACTCCCAGAAATTGTGGATATCTTACCTGAACTGACCATCTCCAGTGACCAGGTAAGACTTCCAGTGGAGGGATTGTGACACCAACCCAGCCACACAACCTTAGACCTAGTCTGTCCTACCTATGGGATGTGTTGGGGTAAGGGTAGCCTAGAAATTGAGGGAGTGGCCAACCAATAACTGGTCTAGCCTAAGACCCATACCAAGAGAGTAAGCCCACCCCTGACAATGCCTGGAGCACCAGGACCCACAGGCTAGATGACCCAGAGACCTCATATAACCAAACATGACTGTAGAAAAAAATGTCAATGTAATGATACCTAACAATATTCTGCTATACTCATAGGTTGGTGCCAGGGAGGCTTCATCCAGCAACTGATGGAAACAGAAACAGAGACCCTCAGCCAGACATTAAGCTGAGCTCAGGGAATCCTGCTGAAGAGAGGGAGGAAGGATTATAGGAACCAGAGGGGTCAAGAACATCACAAGAAAACCCACAGAATCAACTAACTTGGGCTCATAGTCACTCACAGAGTCTGAATCAACAACCAGGGAGCCTGCATGGGACTGACCTAGGCCCTCTGCATGTAGGGGACAGTTGTGTAGCTTCTTGTGGGACTCCTAACAGTGGGAGCAGGGACTGTATCTAACTTTTTTGATGGCTGTTGGGACCCTATTCCTCATACTGGTTCACCTTGCCCAGCCTTAATATAAGGGGAGGTGCTTAGTCTTACTATAACTTGATATGCCATGTTTTGTTGATATCCATGGGAGGCCTGCCCTTTTCTGAACAGGAATCGGGGAGGAGTGGATGGGGGAAGGAACATGGGAGATGGGGGAGGAATTGGGGAGAGGAAGGAGAACTGTGGTCTAGATGTAAAATTAATTAATGAAAAAAACTTAGCAACCACCACAAGACCTAAAACACAAAGATTAATATCACTGATAATTGAGAAATATTGCTATTATGTACCCTCTGAAATGATAGGATGATAAAGACATACCACTTCTGTGATATATCCCCCAAATCCATAACTCTAGTCTGAACACAAGAAAACACAAGACAATACCAAATTTGAGAGATGTTTCTCAAATTATTTGACTAGTAACCTTCAAAAGTGTCAAGGTTATGAAAGAAAGGAAAACTAAAGGAACTACCAGGTATTGGAATATACTAATGAGACATGACAAATAAATTCAATGAATTACCCTGTATATGATTCTGGACCACAAAAGGAGATATTGGTTAAAAAAAAAAAAACTTGGGTAATCTAAATAAAACCTTTTTTCCTATCTCATGAATCACTTTCTACATTTTTGGCCTTTGCTCACACTTACTCCCATCTAAATACACAGATTCAGCAACTAGAAATTGGGCTCTACCTAGAAGAGAGAACATACAAGCTTTAAAAGAAGATCCTAGGAAGGGCAATAGAACACGATGTGAAAATAAAAGAGATAGTATTTGGGGGGGGTGGAAGGGTTCAGCCTAGATGGAGGAAGGTGTAAGAACAGGTGATGGAAGAATCAACCAAAATAAGTATGTATGAAAATGCTACAAAGAGAGGTGTTTCTTTGCAAGCTAATGGGAGGGAATGAGAGAGGGGGGGGAAGGAGGAGAGGAAGGAGGGAGAGAGGGACGGAAGGAAGGAAGGAAGGAAGGAAGGAAGGAAGGAAGGAAGGAAGGAAGGAAGGAAGGAAGGAAGGAAGGAAGGAAGGGACGAATGGATTTCACAATTTCTGGACTTTATTTGGGGACTCCTCTGACACATAAAGTTGAAGGTAAGACCCTGTTGCTGAAGATACAACATACTTCGGACACCTAACTTGGAGGAACCAAGCTGCAAATGACCTAAAGCCTCCTACCCAAGGACTAGCTCTCATAGTACCAGGAGCTATGCAAGGTGCCAAGGGAGAAAAACAATAGTCCTACCCAGCTGCAACATCTAAGAACAACATCGACAAGAATGGAAAAAAAAAACCCAAAGGTGCAATAGAAGCACTTATATCCTGAGGGTAACCAACATCCATCTAACTGGACTTAAGTCCACTCAACAGTATGGAATTCATACATGGCAATGCAAACCTAGCCCACCATCTGTGGCTGGTAAGGTCAAGGACCTTAGAAGAGAACCAAGTACTACAACTTCACTAAACTGGTATAATTTCTAACTGCATTTTAAACACTTACCCTTATACTCACAGATAAGTGTAGCTCTCACATCTTACCAAAGACATGTATTGCTGTAGCAGGAAACCATTACAGAATGACCCATCTGGTCAAAAGGCAGAGAAAAACTGACTTGGGATGCCCAGAGCCAGTTGATACATCTACAACACAACCCTACACTCAAGGCTCAGGGAGCATCACAGAAGAAGAAATGGAAAGACTGTAAGAACCAAAGGACCAGGGTTGGGGATTTAGCTCAGTGGCAGAGCGCTTGCCTAGCAAGCTCAAGGCCCTGGGTTCGGTCCTCAGCTCCAGGGGAAAACAAAAAACAAAAAACACCAAAGGACCAGGATGGGATGTCTGTTGCAAGGTAGTACATTCTATTTATATGACAGGGAAGCCACACTAAGGCAATTTCAACAACATGATTACCTAAACAAGACCTAAAAGATGATACTACAAATTGACATGCCAATCTGGGTTTGGGAACTCTCACTGAACTTCCTCCATAGAATTGACCATTAACTACAAGCAGCTGATGGTGGCTAGGAGAGAAAGAATTAATCTTCTCTAGGCACAAGCCCCCTGATAAATTAGCAAGTCCCAAGAGGTCATCCCTAAACACATCTGAATAATACTAAATGATTTCAGCAGTTTGTATTTATATTAGACAGACAGACAGACAGACAGACAGATAGATAGATACTTGCATGCGTGTGAGTGTAAAACAATACAATTAAAGAATAAGAAGCCATGAAGTTTGAGAAGGAGCAGGAGGGACATGGGACAAATTGGAGGGAGAAGGGGAAGAATGATGTAAACACAGTAATCATATATGAAATTCTAAAACATAATTTTAGGCTAAAAATTAAAAATATGGAGTTATTTCACTCTCATTGGCCATGTTGCCACTCTTTTGTCTGCTTTCTACATTTACTACTCATCTTGAATAAGAACTCAAACATGCCAAGCTGCTTTTACAAGTGAATGTTTGATGTTCCAAATTCACAGGACTATTAGAATAATCTACAAAGATAGTTTATGCAAATCATTTCGTAAAGTCTTATACAGACAAATATAATAGTGCATTCCTGTAATACTAGAAAATCTTGAGTTGAAGATCAACCTCATTGCATTATTAGTATAAGGTAGAGTTGTAGGCTTAACATTAATTTTATACTAGTTTATATTCTTATCAGAAATGTTTATTATTACACATGTTAATTGATATTTTGTCTTCTATATTCACATACATTCTCTTCTATTCTGTTATTCATTTTAATACATATTTAAATTAATATATTACATAACATACATGATGCTATATATTATATGACATATTATAATGTAATACACATCATAATATAATATAAAATATATAATTATATTTATATATACATGCATATACTATAAAACAGGAAGAAAACAATTTTACAAGGTTAAATCTGCCACTAATTTCTTTCACTATTTCTAAGTTTATAACTTACATATTTATATCCAAATTTAGGATATTCTTCCACATTATATACTATTCTATATTTAGGAAAGGATTTCTCTATATGGATATTTTTAAAAATTAATTTGTATGTGTATTAATTTGCTTGAGTACATGTGTACCACATGTAAACATGAACCCATGAAGGCCAGAATTGGGCACTGGATCTACTGGAATTGGAGTTATAGGCAGTTTTGGTCTATCATGTGCTGGGAAATGAACCCAGAGCTTCTTCAAGAGTAGTAAGTGCCCTTAAGTGCTGAGCCTTCTCTCCAACCCATCTATTTAGATTAATTTACCTGGAATTTTATGATTGATGTAAAACAGAACCTATTTTCCTTTGTTGATTTCAAATGTCAAAACTTTTAACCATATTGATTTTACTATACTTCTTTATAGTATTTCTACATATCTAGAGTATTTCATCTATTCCAGTTGGGACTTTTTTAAGGATGTTCATGTGTGTATACAGGCATGCATGTATCTATGTGCAAGCTGTGGAGACCAGAAATTGATGCTAGGTGTCTCTCTCAATTACTCTCCAGTTTATTTTTCTGAGATGGGGTCTTTCACTGAACCTGGAGCTAGTCAATTCAGCTATACTGGCTTAGCAGCAAGATCCAGGAATCTCTAGTGCTAAAATTATACCATCACACTAGATTTCTTTTAAATGTAGATTCTAAAGGATCAAACTCAGATCTTCATGCTTGCACAGCAAACACTTAACTGAGCCATTTCCCTAGCCTCAATTCCAGTGTTTTTTAATTATGATAGGTTTTCTAAAAAAAATACCTTAGTCCAAAATTTATTCTTTAAATGAACTTTAAAATCAACTTCTTGTATTCTATCTTCCATAAACTCCTTTGAAATTCAGTCTAGGATTGTATTACTAACGGTGGGACAACCAAATATTATGTTTCACCTGATATAATGAAAGATAAAGCACACAAAACTTGAGGGAAATGGATTTTGTTTTCCTATCCCGGAATGTGGTATGTATTTAATCATATACGGTTCAAAGAATTTCATCAAGGATTCACTGTTTTCTTTATTTAGATATTGTGTCTGCTGGTTGAGTTTTAAGCAAAATTAAAGGGACTCATTCAAGCAAAACTATGTATGTGAACAAAAATATCCTCTTCAATACCAAGTGAAAGACAGCTACAATTCATAGACTTTAAGTGAAAATAACTATGCTTGCAAATAATTCTTACAAGCTAAGTTGTCTAGCTTAATATGAAAAAGAGACCGAGCATTCCATGTAAAAACAATGAAATACAAGCAAAAAACTGAATGGAGAGAGCCTTGAAACAAAAGAGCTTGCTGCCCAACTTATAAAACTAAGCTAATAAAACCATCCTAGTTGATAAGAACATATAGAGGAGAATAGAAAGAGCCCAGTAAGGAATAAAAACAGAATTATGAACAGGTTGAAGTATAAAATATGTTCTCTAGGCCACTATAAATTCATTACTGATAAGGCATAAAGTTTAGATGCCTAAGAGTCTGGAACATAATTTCTTGTCAAATCGCCAATAACCACTGCTACAAGCACAAGCAAACTTTCAGGAAATTATAATGTTTAAAAAAAATCAAATCCTAAGCAGAGATATAAATGACTTCAGAGAAGTTACTAAAAGCAATGAAAAATAACAAAAATATCTGCAGGGGAAAAATCAATCTAGAGTGGCTAAATATATTATAAAACACTTCTGACTTGCAACAACAAAATGAGATAATCAAATTAACAGGAAAAAAGAAACCAACTCTGAGTGGACTTAGATGTCATTTAAATAAATACTTCAAAGCCACTATTTTGAATATGCTCAAGCAATTATAGAGTTTGTTTAAGAGGCTTAAGAATAATGTGAGGACACTTGCTCAACAAACAGGAAATGACAAATGAAAATGGAAAATATAAAAACTAATAAATATGGATTCTAAATTTTAAAGTGTAATAACCGGAATGAAAAATTTATTAAATTAGTTTAAGAACTATTGCAAGATTTTGTCTGGACCCCAGAGGCTCCCCCAAACCATATATATGCTTTCCATAACTCTTGGCTGTGGGGGTATTGTGTTCCCCAAAATATTGTGTATGCTAATAAACTTATCTGGGGTCAGAGAACAGAACAGCCACAATATTAAACATAGAGGTTAGGCAGTGGTAGCATACGCCTTTAATCCTAGCATTCTAGAGACAGAAATCCCTCTGGATCTCTGTGAGTTCAAGGCCACATTGGAAACGGCCAGGCACGGTGATACACACCTTTAATCCCAGAAAGCCACACCTTTAATCCCAGGGAGTGGTGGTAGAAAGCAGAAAGGTATATAAAGCGTGAGGACCAGAAACTAGAGGCATTTGCCCTGGAGAGGCATTTGGCCTGGAGACGCCTTTGGCCCTGGAGAAGCATGTGGCTGGTTAAGCTTTCAGGCTTCTAGCAGCAGTTCAGCTGAGACCCATTCTGGATGAGGGCTCGGGGCATCCAGTCTGAGGAAACAAGACCAGCTGAGGATCTAGCGAGGTGAGATAGCTGTGGCTTATTCTGTCTCTCTGACCTTCCAGTGTTCACCCCAATACCTAGCTGAGGTTTGATTTTATTAATAAGAACTTTTAAGATTCATGCTACACTTGGCTGTCCATATAATGAGACCTACTGCTGAAGACACTACACACCTTGATTATAAGACCAAAAAGAAAAAAGAAAAAAAAAAAAACCCAAGAAGTAATGGAGCTTTCTCCACACTGGCTAGTTTTCATAATGCTGAAAGATACTACCCAGGATGGTGGTAAGGGAGTGAGGGGCATTAACAGTCTTGCACAGCATTAACCCTATGAACTGCAATACAACCTGCCATAGAAGGTGTGTCCATGTGTGCAATATCGACGCAGCTGTTATGGAGGTAACCAACTACTTTCTGCATAGATTTGAGACCTACTCCATAGAAAAGAATAGATATCTAGTGCTGTGGAACAATCTTTGTACACTGTAAATATGTATTACGCTCACTGGTTAATAAAGAGCTGACTCGCCCATAGAGGGGCAGGAAGATGTTGGGCTGGAGAGCCAGATTAGGAGGACACTGAGAAGAAGAAGGGTAGAGTCTCAAACACATAATGAGATGTAGAGCAAACAGGATGAGAAGCACGTAAATGAGGTAAACTGAGCCTCAGAGCAGCACACAGATTAATAGAAATGGGTTAAAAATGTAAGAGCTAGTTAGTAACAAGCCTGAGTTATTGGCCAAGCATTTATAATTAATAATACATCTCTGTGTGGTTACTTGGACAGAAAAGTCCACATGTGTAGCACGAATCTTAAAAGCTCTTATTAATAAAAACAAACCCGGGAGCCAGGTATTGGAGTGAATGCTGGAAGATCAGAGAAGCAGAACAAGCCACAGCCACCTCACCTTGCCAATTCCTCAGTTAATCCTGTTTCCTCACACTGGAAGCCTCTGAGTCCTCATCCAGAATGAATCTCAGCTGAACTGCTGCTAAAAGCCTAAAAGCTTAACCAGCTCTAGTTCCTGGTCCTCACGCCTTATGTACCTTTCAGCTTTCTGCCATCGCTTCCTGGGATTAAAGGCGTGAGTCACCATGCCTGGCTGTTTCCAGTGTGACCTTGAACTCACAGAGATCCAGATGGATCTCTGCCTCTGGAATGCTAGGATTAAAGGCGTGTGCTACCATTGCCTAACCTCTATGTTTAATATTGTGGCTGTTCTGTTCTCTGACCCCAGATAAGTTTATTAGGGTGCACAATATTTTGGGGAACACAATATCACCACACACCTATAGCCTAGTACTGTAAATCAGGTCAAAAACCCATGCCTTGGAAGAATGTAGTCCCTGGCAGAGGGTTACACTATTGTTTAGCTAAATTGGCATATTGTCAAGCTGCCTTCTAAATATCTGTATTTATATCCACAGACAAACATTATTCTCAGTCTTATGCCTTCTAAATATCTGTATTTATATCCACAGACAAACATTATTCTCAGTCTTAATCAGAAAAGCCTTTTATTGAAGTAAATGGAGAAGGACACAGAGACTCATGGCTGCCCAAGATGTTGATACATAGCAGTTAAGGGCTCAGCCTTAAAGAAGACATTTATATCTCCCCCTATGAGGTTCAGTGAACATCATGGAAGAGGGAACATAAAGAATGTAGGAGCTAGAAGACTGGGAGAAATACTGGAAAATACTCCTCAGGGTGTGGCACAGCCAGGGCTGTAGTCTCATGTCATCTTACAGCAGATGTGGCTGCCTGCATTGGGACTGCAGAAGACAAGGCCAACAGTCAATCAGTGACTGTAGAGGGACTAACAGGACCCTACCTCTCCTACCTGAACTTCTGACTACTGATAGACTCTGGGAAACGAGAAGTCATCATCTTCAGCTGTGTACTCATCAGTGAGCCCACCAGCCTCCAAGAGATAATTCCAACTCCATGGTCACACAGAAGCTCAGTGATTCATAAAACAAAGCATAAAAGGCATAGATGTAGGAAAGAGATTTGTAGAGAAATCTGGCATAGGTGAGGAGGAGATAAGAGAGGTTGTTAGATTAATCAGAACACATTATATGTATATATGAAATTGTTAAAGAACAATTATGGATAGAAAGTGAACCTTGGCAAAAGGCTTGCAGTAATTTTTTGGGAGAGATTAACAGCAAATATCCCAAAAGTGATAGAATTGATCTT
>CABHPR010132625.1:11644-35802 GCA_902168415.1 Peromyscus melanophrys
CTCTCTCTCTCTCTCTCTCTCTCTCTCTCTCTCTCTCTCTCTCTCTCTCTCTCTCTCTCTCTCTCTCCCATACCACACCATACATTTGCTCACCATAATAGTGCCCAACTGCCTGGTGCCTCAAGGGGGCCTGTGTTTTCTCCTTGGAGCCCAGGATGGGCTGCCTTGGTCTTTGTGCGAGTCTCCTAGTCCCGCTGTCCGTCATAGCGCTAGGCAGTCTACCAGCTTCTTAAGCTCTGTGGAGAAGTGAAATGAGCAAGTGTGCAAGCAGCCCCCATTGATCTTGAACTCACTATGTACCTAAGAATGCCTTGGAACTTCTGATCCTCCTACCTCTGCCTCCCATGTGCCGGGATTACAGATGCTGAGGATTGAACTGGACTCTAGGACTCCGTGTGTGCTAGGCAAGCCCGTTACCAACTGACCCACATCCTATTCCTGATCACTGGACTCTTAAATTACGTGCATGAACACCTTTCATTTGTTTGATATTAACTGCTAGAGAATAAAAGACCACAGACCCATCCTCACTCCTGCCTACCCCATCCCTGAGGTAAAGACCTCCATTTCTAAAAGAAGCTAGAAAAGAAAAAAATGGAAAGCCAATCACTCCTTCTGGCAAGAGTGTAGGCACCAAGTGCTCTGAAACCAACTAGGAGGCTCAGTGGACAGCAACTGCTCTAAGTCGTCTTCATCTACTAACCACAGGGACGGAAGAAACAGCTGGTCCCTCCTTCGTGCTGTGAGCACCCATTTCTAGTCCTTTTCCCAGCTGCCAGCCATACTGTGCTTGGGGTAGATGAGTCACATGAATGGCTTTGGCCAATGAGATACAAATAGAACTCATTATAAACCTGCACACAATCTTCCTTTCTGTTCCATTCCCTGGGTCCTAGAAACACCAGAACTAGATGATGTGAGGTCCGGGCTAATGGTCTTCATTGGGCTGTGAGTGAGGATGAAAGAAAAAAAGGTTTAGTTCTTAAGACAACCTCAAGTCATTCCCACAAAGCAACGTTGGTGCTCATGACTGCTGCATGAAAGGATCATGGCAATGGGGGAGGTGATTTTGAAGAGGCCACAGGGTGACTGAAAAGCCACAACAGGGCCCAAGTGTTCTAAACACAGGACATAACTCAAATTTATAGGGTGTCAACTCGTGTAACTTTAAGCAGGGCACAGCCCAGTCTCAACAGCCATTGCTACCCTCACTGAACAGTCAAGGAAACAGGAGAGGGTAGGAGGAATATGTGTAATGCAGTCTAACTTAACTGAGAAAGCTGGTAAATGCTTATAATTCCAGTTATTGGGAGGTGAAGGTATAAGTTCAGAAGTTCAAGAAGATACATAGGGATTTCAAGGCCACCCTGGGATGCTAGAATGGAGGTAGGGAGAAGAAAAAGAAACTAGGAACCTAGAAGACGGTCAAGAGGCATCAAAAGTAACACTGTTGACTGGTGGGGTTGGGGACTGAATTCACAACTCAGATATCCATGCTGGGAGCTACCTTGCCTAAGAGGCTGCTTCCTTCTGCTGCAGTAGTCATCCTGGGAGGTTAATGCATTGATTGCCTACTCCATTATCTAATCAGCCCACACACTGCCTGAATTTATCACCAAGCAAACTGCTGTTTGTTTTTTAACAGGAAAATCACCATCCTGAAATGACTTGGAGCAAACTGCAATCTCAACAACGGTTGCCTTTGAAATCTATAAGCTAAACATCAGGCTTTTGTGTTCTTTCACCAAGCCCCTGAAGGTCGTTTTCTTTCCAGCCTAACTTCTTTGTAATAAAGACAGCCAAGAAGAGAAAATTTTTAAAAAAATGACTCCAATGGAATATTTCTGAGACATACTATTCAGTAGAAAAAAGCAATGTAGAAGAGTCTGGATGGAATAAAGGCATTTGGCTAAATGAAATAAAAAATACATATGAGACAATTCCTCTGAAGGCATATATAAAACACTATGGTTGAGCATAGAGTTCGGGAGCAGGACCCCATGGGTATCAATACTGTAGGCCCTGACAGCATTGACTGTTCCTGTTCTGTGACTGAGACCCTTTAGGGCCACAGTGTCTTCTCTTGTTCAGGACAGGTGGATGTGCCCCAAAAGTCACAGAAACCAGACAAGCGGAAATTGGAGAAATATGCCAATTCCATGACATTTGGGGCGGCCTGATCCTAAAGTGTGAATTCTGCTGGTTCCCAGAACTCCAGGGGCTGATAGGGCTCCAACTGCTCATGTGCAGACCTATTTCTCAGTACTCCCTTTTCCAGCTGCCTATTTTCCCACTCCAACAGCTTCCAAATCAATTACAGTTATAGCTCGGGGCTGGTTTCCAGAGAAGCAGTGCTCTCCAGCAGAACTTTCTTCAATGATGGAAACATTTCCACTGTCCAGTGTGGTAGCCAGTAGCCACATGTATCATTGAATGCAGTTTCTGGGTCACATTTGCAAGATTTCAGGTGTTCAGCAGCTTAGTGGATAGCACATTCGTCATCAACTCCAGTTCTATTGGACAATACTGATTTGCAGTCAGCACTGGTGACCAAACATTGCATCAAGAAGCAAGCAGCTGGGACCAGCAGGATGGCACAGCTATTAAGAGCACGTGCTGCTTGCTCTTCCTGAGGACCTGAGTTTGGTTCCCAGCACCCTCATGGGGCAGCTGGTAACTACCTATAACTCCAGCCCCAGGGTATTTGATACCTCTGGCTTTGTGGGGCACGTGCACTCACATGCACATGGCCACAAACAGACACATGTATGCAGAGAATTTTAAAATGGTAAAACTAAAATATTTAAAGAAGCAGCAACAGCAAGGACCATCAAGATGGTTCGGAGAGTTAAGGCACTTGCCGTCCAGCCTAATGGCCTGATTTCAATTCTTAGTACTCATTTGATGGAAGGAGAGAAATGAATCCCACAAGCTGCTCTCTGACCTCCACCAGTGTACACACACAAACTCTAATGTTTATAAATACAATACAAACCAAGAAGCTATCTTTGTTTGTTTGGTTGGTTGGTTGTTTGTTTGAGACAGGACCTCTTTATGTAGCTCTGACTGTCCTAGAGCTCATTATGTAGACCAGGCTGGCCTCGAACTCATAGAGACCCACCTGGCTCTGCCTCTCTAGTGCTGGGAATAAAGGTATGTGCCACCACACTGGGCTTAAGCAGCTGTATTTAAGGCAGTTGAGAAGTGATGAACCTCTCTGAGCCCATCTGGAATCCAGGTATAGAGTCTGTGTGAGAAACCTGTTTTGAATTCAGGTATCTTCGCTATGACCCCTGGGTGCCAGCTAAAACAGTTCTGCTGCAAGCTCTCATGACAGAAAGCAAATGAGACCGAGGCACCCCTCTCATCTAGGGGACACAGCCCCATGCCAATGCACACTACGTTTTAATATTGTCACACAACAGGCCCGATGATAATTACAGAGGTCTGCCAGGAGGACCAGGCTTCTGTGTTGTTGGTTGTTTTTGCTCTTTGGAGAGCCCCCCACCCAGCTCCCAAATAAATCACACACGGAGGCTTGTTCTTAATTATAAATGCTTAGCCTTAGCTTGGTTTGTTTCTAGCCAGCTTTTCTTAACTTTAAATTATCCTGTCTATCTTTTGCCTCTGGGCTTTTACCTTTTCTATTTCTGTATACCTTTCTTTCTTTCTTTCTTTCTTTCTTTCTTTCTTTCTTTCTTTCTTTCTTATGCCATGGCTTGCTGTGTAGCTGGGTGGATGGCCCCTGATGTACTCCTCTCCTTGTTCTCTCCTCCTCTCACTCCTATCTCTCTCCTCCCAGATTTCTCTTCTTACTTATCCTCTCTGCCTGCCAACCCTGCCTATCCTTTCTCCTGCCTCGCTATTGGCCATTCAGCTCTTTATTAGACCATCATGTGTTTTAGACAGGCAAAATAACATAGCTTTGCAGAGTTAATCAAATGCAACATAAACAAAAGTAACACACCTTAAAATAATATTCCCCAACACTTCAGAACTTTATTTTTATATAACATCTTATTTATCTATTTATTTATCATTGTATGTGATGTGTGCATGCATGTGTGTGTGTGTGTGTGTGTGTGTGTGTGTGTGTGTGTGTGAGAGAGAGAGAGAGAGAGAGAGAGAGGGGGGGGGGTCACTGGTACCCATGGAGACCAAAAGAAGGCCCTGGAAACTGCAGTTAAAGACAGTTGTAAGGTACCATGTGGATGCTAGGAATTGAACCCTGGTTCTCTGAAAGAGCAATCAGTGCTGTTAACTACTAAGCCTTCTCTCCAGCCCCATCCAAGGGTTTCTATAACCAAGTTTGTGTCTGTTAGCTTTCCATCACCATAATAAATCCCTGAAATAATTCATTTAAAGGAGGAAAGGCCTGTGTAGCTTACAGTTGCAGAGATTTCAGTCTATATGGTCACTTGGCCTCACGACCTCTGGGCAGAACCAATAGTGGAAGTCTATGGCAGAAAAGACTGCTCACATCATACGATGCAGAGAGAATGCCAGCCATGATGACACATGCCATTATTTCCAGACAGAGGCAGGCTGATCTCTGTGAATTCAAGGCCAACCTAGTCTACATAAAGAGTCCCAGGCCAGCCAGA
This sequence comes from Peromyscus melanophrys, assembly GCA_902168415.1. Taxonomy (NCBI): domain Eukaryota; kingdom Metazoa; phylum Chordata; class Mammalia; order Rodentia; family Cricetidae; genus Peromyscus; species Peromyscus melanophrys. The sequence goes on from CABHPR010132625.1 coordinate 16,249, forward strand.
GTTACATAGTGAGACTGTTTCTCAACAAAGGAAGGAGACAGAGAGAGATAAGGGTGAAACAAAAAAGAAAGCATGCATACACCAGCAACCTAACTCTCTCCTACTAGGCCTCACCTCCTAAAAGTTCTGCCATCTCCCTACAGTGCCATGCACTGAAAACCAAACCTTTAGTCCATGGACTTTTTAAAAAGCCATGAAAAGGTTCAGTAGAGTTATATATGTCTGAGATCACAAAGCCAGTGATCCTAGACTCCATCATTCATGCTCTTTATTCTTTACTGCATCATCTACCTACAAACAACCATCAATTTCATCTTGGAGCTAGGAGATCATTCAGATTAAGAGAATGATAATAAATAATAGAATGGGCATTAAATGTATAAAGCTTGGGTTTCATTCATCTTACTCAGGAGTCACACTGGAAAAATAAGATAATTTCATCTCTCTGAGACTCAGTTTCCTGATCTTCAAAACAGGGATAATACTGCAGCCTATCTCATAGAACAGTTCAGATATTAGATGCTAATGTTCCAAGCCCTAGGGAATGATGGTTCTAAACCAGCCATGGTCATCCAGTGATCCAGTTCTATATGATGACTTCTTAAGATAGAGATCCTAGAGTTTCCTCCTTGAAAGAAAGCAAAGACCCACTCCTTCCAATTTTGGGTGGTCAGGAGAGAGTGTTCCAAGAGGGCTTAGTAAAGCTGAATACCTGAATTACTCTGTCCACTTCCTACCTTGTCATATAAAATTATGATATCTCTCCATGAAAGCCACTTGACCTGTAGCCTCAAGCTTCTAAACCATGGCTCATGATCTCTAGAAGAAGGGTCTGAGGCATGCCATGCATGGGTGCAACATGCATGCCTGTGTCTCCATGCATCTGAAAATGGACAGTGTCCTGGGGAGCTGAGTTTCCATGGCCCATCTCAATGAAGACATGTCAGGACATTCCTATGTTCCCAAGAAGAAACTGAAAGCTGAGACGAAGTCAAGTCAAATAGAGCCTTGACATAGAGATGAAGGCCAGCTTAAAATTGTTTAAAGGTTGCCACATTGACACAGATGTGTTTACACCTCGAAATAACACAGTAAGTTCTTTCTTACTTCCTGGTTGGCACTGATCCCAAAAACCAGCATTGGGGACCAACATATAGAAGGCACGATGAGCAATTTCTGGCCTGGTCTTGATTATCTCTACTATGTGATGTTCTTCCACTGGAGTAGATGTCATGTTTGATCTTAGCCAGAAGTCTGAGAATTGATCAGACTGAAAACTGACTTTTTAAAAGCTGGTTCCAGGGAAAGACTGCATTTCCCATTACCCCTTGCTGCTAGTTGTGGCATGTGATTACATTCTAGCCAATGAGATGTGAGCAAAAAGTTCCCATGGCTGCTGCCAGGCTTCTTTGAAAGACAGCTGGCACATGTACACTAAAGCATTGTTCTTCATCTCTTCCTTCTGCTGCCCTGAATTCTTACATAGTAGTTGGACTCTTGACCATGATTTTCAACCACAGGTGAGACATCATGCTCTGGGAACACTGGAAAAATGAAATGAGTCTGCATCCTCGGGACTGGATAAAGCATAATAGCCATATCGACTCTGAGTTACCCAGTCCTGACTTTTTGCATGAGAGGAAGTTTCATTTCCTTGAGCTGCTATGATTTGGAGTCTGGAGTCTGTTACTTGCAGCTGTACCTAATCAATTTTGATCAGTTGCCAGCCATGGTGAGAGAAAGCCCCCAATGAAGATGGTGAGGATCTGGGCTTTTAAAAATGAAGAGAAGTGAGCTGGGTGCTGGAGGGATCTGGAAGGATCATGAGTTCAAGGCTAGCTAGGCTGGACTTTATAGGGAGATCCTGTCTCAAAACACAATTTTAAAAGCTGGCTCTGTGGATGAAGCACTTGCTGCATAAGGACCTGAGTTCAGATTCACAGAATGCACATAAAGCCAGACATGTTAGCACATGTCTGTAATTGCAGTGCTCCTATAGTGAGATGGGAGGCAGGGGCAAGAGAATCCCCAGACGCTCACAGGCCAGCTAGGCTGTTGGACACTGTGGCTGACAAGAGACCCTGTCTCCAACAAAGATGAAGATGGAAGGCAAGGACCGACATCCAAGGTTGTCTCCTGACCTCCACACATGTACTGTGGCACATGTGCACACACATTCACATTCACGTACATGAACCACAACACACACACGGGGGTGAGGAGGAAGGGAGGGAGGGAGGGAGGGAGGGAGGGAGGGAGGGAGGGAGGGAGGGGGGGGGGGGAGGGAGGGAGGCAGACAGAGATTAAAAGAAAATAGATACAGGGAAGCCCAAGCCACGGCAGACTGTGCCCGTCATTGATTCCCAACTCACATCTCCTGCCCACCTGTGCCACATTTAGTAACTTACTCTTTCTGACTTTTCATTTCCCTACAAGTAGTCAATTTCCTTTCTATTTTTGCTTAGGACCATTTCCTACGATATTTCAAGGGTCTTTTTTTTCCCCTTTGAAGTACAGTAGAAATAGAACTAGTTACCAAATAGAAACAACACAAGTAGCAGAGAATCTCATTATGCACGAACCTCATTATGCAGGAAGTGAAACGCAAAGGGCATAAGAAGCAAGTTTCTGAAAGGAAGCCATAAAAGGCATGGCTGCTCTCTCTTCTGTCACTCCCTTCCACTTTCCCTGGGGTATGTGGCACTCCCTGCACAAGATTCTTTTTATGGTAGACGTGCACATATGTCATTTCTGTCTTAGAAGATAGTGTGTATTTCTAGGTCACAAAAGACCATTGTTGCCCAAGTTGTGAAGAGAAGACTATTAATCCATCATGTACATTTGCCAGCACACAGTTCTTTTATGTCATCTTTCCAGAAAAAAAGTGGTTTTTGTTCTAGTTGGAAAAGTAGAATTCTGACAGAATATTTTGTGTTTGTTTTTGTTTCATATAAGGAAACAAAATATACTGAGCAAATATAGCTATAAAATAGCATTCCAAACAAGAGGGATAGGGAAATTGAGAAAGGGTAATGGGGTAAATAAATGGAAAACGTGTATGTATGAAAATGTCATGATGAAACTCATTATTGTGTATAATTAATGTATGCCAATCCCATAAAACCATTGAAAGTATATCATTCCACAAACTTGGCATTAATAGAGTCTCTCATTTTGTTTGTTAGATTGTTTAAAAGCCTAAGGAAAAAATGAGGATCTTCTAAAGACACTCTTGTCTTCTTCCTCCACGCTGCCCTCGAGGAGGTTGCTGTCTGTTTCATGGCATCATGATCATCAAATAGAGGACCAAGAACTTCATCCGACACCAACAAGACAGATATGGCAAAATGAAGCCACGCTGGCAGAAACCAGAGGTGTGGGCAACAGGGTGCAGAGAAAATAGAAAGGCCAACTCCTGACATCCACCATTGGTTACAGGAGAAAACCAAGCACATGCCGCACAAGAGCTTCCTGAAGTTCGTGGTCCACGCATCAAGGAGCTGGAAGTGCTGCTGATGTGGAACAAATCTTACTGTGCTGACATTTGCTTGTGTTTCCTCCAAGAACCGAAAAGCCATCATAGAAAGAAGAGCACAGCTGGCCATCAAAGTCACCAATCCCAACACCAGCCTTCAAAACAAAGAAAATGAATAGCTAGTATGCATGCATGTTTTATTTGTCTTAATTAAAACCACAAAAACTGAAAGAGGAAGAGAGAGAGCCTATGGGAGCCATTCTCTTCCAAGCAACCACAGGGGGTTCACTGGTTCACAGGATCTCCTTGTCCGTCTTCCCAATGTGGCCACATTGAATAAATCTCCTTTTTCTGTTTTCCACTTTAAAAAAAAAAACCAAGGAAGTCAGTCAATCCATAGAAATAATCATCTATGGAGATTAAGATGCTAATACATTTCAATTCTGTTTTTCTACTCAAGTTTAAGAGGAATTGTAAACTAAATCAGGGTCCAAATAACAGACATGCAAATATCAACTTGAGCACTAGTAAGACGAACATGACTTTAAATCCAGGTCCAGGGCTGAGGATGTGACCCGGTTGGTAGAGTGCTTTGCCTGGCATTCACAAAGCCCTAGGTTGCATTCTGGAAGTGGAGGCAAGAGGATCAAAAGATCAAGGTCATTGTCAGCAGCATAGTAATTTTGAAGCTAATCTGGGCTACATGCAAACACAAACACACACACACACACACACACATCTATATTCAAATGGGCATTGCTATTTCTGTTTCTGGGAACTGTGTCCATCCTGTAAGCTCTTCTCTCTCATTATCAGAAGGCTGGGATTATTCAAGCTAACAATGTGATCAGCTAAGACTACAGTCCCTTACCTCCCTTGCAGCTAGGCTTGATCATGATATTAGTATTTTTCTAGCAAGAGCCAAGCCAAGCTCTTGTGTGAGACTTCTTGGGCCATGTGAAGAAAGTTTAATCAATGAAAAGTTGGCTTTCTCATTCTTTCTTCCTTATACCTGCTTACCATTTGGTATTCTGATATAGTGGCTGGTGCTCCAGATGCCACCGGATCATGAGGTAACTGGAAAATGGAAGCATTTTCCAGAAGGATGAAGAAGGAGGGTACAACGGTTTGTGTTCCTGATGACCATGGAGTTGGAGCCACCATAGCATCCCTAGAATTATCTTTTGTGATCACAGAGGGGGAAAAAGTTCTGTAACCTTTAAACCACTGTTATTTAGAATTTTCCTTATGGAAAGTCACATGCCTTAGGTCACCTGATAATCAAGGAGTAGTTTCTTAATGCTAACGCAACCCTCTCAGACCATAGTGTCTTGGAGCTAATCATCTCTGTGTTTTAATTGAGAAATAAAAGTGCCACTTTCATTAGGACGTAATGTGAACCTTATGTGGTCACCTGAACTTCAATTTTTGATTTTTAAATTCTGATTCTAGCTTCCAATCTCTACAAAGCTCTTTTTTTTATTGTTCAGGAAGATAAAATAACTAGTGAATAAAATACCTTCATAATTGAAACATAGCCCCAACAGCATTTTGGAATGCTGTACAATCTGGATTTGGGCTGCTATAATAAAGATAACACGTGTATCTCATAGAAACAACTGAGAACTATGAAAGGGATATTAAATGAAAGGTAAAGCTTTCCCTGGCCTCAAATGTGGGTCCAAGCCCTATCACCCAGTGGTAACATTATGACTTTTTCCAGAAAGTCTGTATATGTTCATAATGATACCTTTATACATAAATGACATATTGTCATCAATTTACTCACAAATGGGAATATATTGAGGTCTGGTTTGTATTCATTGTATCTTACATAATTACAGATAAGCTGTAGGTCACATATCAAATAGCTATAGGGTACCACATTGTATGGATGCAGAACAGCTTATTAAACAGCACTCCCTTATTACTGGACAATTCAGTTTATGTTTGTTTTGCTGTGCTGGGGATTAAAAGGCAGGACCCAGTGCATGCTAGACAAGAATTCTACCACTGAGCTTGGGCTACAAATTTCTTTTTTCTTTTCTTTCTTGCTTTCCTCCTTTGTTGTTGTTTAAGAGCCATTTATTTTGTGTGAGGGGCACATGTCACAGCATGCATGTAGACGTCAGAGGGTAACTTGAGGGAGTTGGTTCTCCCCTCTCAACATGTGGGTCCTGGGGATTGAACTGAGGTCATGCATGAGTCTTAACAATAAATGCCTTTACCCACTGAGCCATCCCTCCAGTCCACAGTTTTGATTTTCAAATGGAAAAAAAATACTGTCATGTTCATCCTTAGACATAAATCTTAGTGTGTGGGTATGTGTGTGCTTCTATCCATTAAGCAAAAGTGACCTCTGTGATTTAGCTTTATCCACCCAGTTTTAATAAATAAAACAATTAATAAGCAAGCAGGTGTGAAGTTACACACACACACACACACACACACACACACACACACACACGCACGCACACATGCACGCACACATGCACACACACATGCACACATGCACACACACGCTCATTTTGCTGCTAAAAAACAAAAGTACATTGGGGAGGCTGATGGGATGGTTCAGTGGATAAAGGTGTTTGTGTCTAGCAACCCCAAGTTTAATACCTGGAACCCAAGTGAACATGGAAGGGCTTTATCCTTTGACCTCTCCATCTGCACTGTGGCATACACAATAAAAATTATAGTAAGAAATAGTTTGAGAAGAGAAGAGATCTGTCCCAGGATGTGCCAACAGGAGGAAGGCTCTTGCCCTGCCAAATGTAGTCTTGTTTCATGATGATTAAACGGACTGTGGAAATACGGTGCTTCCTACAGAAAAAGGGGAAATGAATCCCATGACAGGGTAAGAGTGCGGGATGGGAATCTTGAAAGAGAGAGGTGTGCATATTTTAATTGTGTCTAAAGAAGGCTCACTGTGAAGGTGATGTGTGGGCAAAACTGTGAAGAGAGGAAGGGGCAGCTATGTTGATGCCTGAGAGGAGAGTGCTCACTAACAGTGTACAAGCCCTAAGACAAGCATGTGCCTGGCCTATTCAAAGGACATCAAAGATACCAGTGTGACTGGAAAAGAGAGAGGGTAGAAGAAATCCCACAGAGTTTTGTCAGCTTTCCTGAGGACACTGCCTTGATGAAGTGCTAAAAGACGTTGCACAGAGACAGGAAATTCATTCATTTCAAAACATCCCGTTGGCTGCTAGAAGAAGCAGTAGAAAATCAAGGGGTGGTAGTACTGAGGGTATAGTTTGTTTGCTAGAGTGTAGCACAAATTCTAATTGGTCTTAATAATGAAACCCAGAGTCAGATATTGGGGTAAATGCTAAAAGATCAGAGAAGTAAAGGAGCAGCCACTAGAGAGACTTCTCACCTCTACCGAATCCTCAGACCAAAAAGGGGTGCGCTCTTGTCTCCTCCCGCCTTATATTACTGTCTCCACCTCTCTAGTGCTGGGATTAAAGGTGTGAGCTTCCCATGTGCTGGGATCAAAGGCATGGTCCTCCCTAGTGCTGGGATTAAAGGTGTGAGTCACCACCACCGGCTCTGTTTCTCTTTTAGACTGGATCAATCTTGTGTAGCCCAGGGTGGCCTTGAACTCCTGATCTTCCTGCTTTCTCCTCCCAAGAGCTGGGACTAAAGGTGTGTGCCACCACTGCCTGGCCTCTATGGTTAACTGGTGGCTAGCTCTGCATTCTGATCTCCAGGCAAGCTTTATTTGTTAGAGCACAAACAAATGATCACCACACCAGAGTGCTTAGCTAGCATGTGAAAGAAACCCTGGCTTTGATCCCCAGCATCATATTCCAGGCACAGTGGCACACATCTGTAATCCCAGCACTCCAGAGGTAAATGCAGAAGGAGCAGAAGCTCAGAGTCATCCTTGGCTACATAATACATTCCAGGCCAGCCTGGGCCACATAGCCACATGATACCCTGTCTCAAAAAAAAAAAAAAAAAAAAAAGAAAAGAAAAGAAAGATCCAGGGGTTTCAGTGCAAACCTTTAATCATAGCATTTGGGAGATAGGGGCAGGCAGAGCTCTGTGAGTTCAAGATGGGCCTGGTTTACAGAGAGAGTTCCAGGCCAGTCATAGTGACATAGTAAGACCCCGTGTTTTTTGTTTTGTTTAAAAAAACAAAAAAAAACAAACAATCCTTGGATGTCAGTCCTTGCCTTTCACCTTGCTCTTTTGTTCATTCCTGTGAATGCCAGGCTGGCTGGCCTGTGAGCTTCTGGGGATTCTCCTGCCTCCAATTCCCATCTCACAGTAGAGTTCAAAAGCTGGGATTTACAGACATTCACTACCAGATCTAGCTTTTTACTTTAGTTCTGGAGATTTGAACTCAGGTCCTCACATTTGCACGACAAGCATTTTACCTACTAAGGCATCTCCCCTACCCTGTATCATTAAGTCTGTTTTATGACTATGTAAATTTCAACCTGACCATCCCACTAAATTTTTATTCTTGTAGGTTCTTTCCATTTTTCTTTTGCTGTTGTAAATAATGCTTTGATGTTTATAAATACTGCTTTGGTGAAGACTTTTATGCATAAATTTTAGTCTGTTTTTTAGATTCATTTGCCTGAGGACAAAATACAGAGGTGGAATTAGCAAGTCAAATAAAGAACATGTTTTAGGCTTTTGATAGTCACTATCAAATTGCTCTCCAAAAAGGTTATACCTATATAAACTCCCCAGGCTTATGAACATCATATACAACCTCAAAGGGGAAAAAAAGGCCCCTCATTAGCATCCTCCTCCTTTAAAAAAGGGGGGGAGAGTTCTTTTTATACTAAGAAAGTGCTAGGATTTCGCACATCATATGCATGGCAGAGAGGGTGAAAACTAAGATTCTGCACATGAAAGAGTCGTTAGAGCTTTCAGAGCAAAGCTTCAGTTAAATTGTGGTACAGCTTGTGGATCATATGAAAGCAAGTGTGCTCTGTCGGCATAGAAGCAATCATGACTAAATATATGTGGTTGCTAGGATACTAAGCTGGAGACTAGGAATTAACTTTTCACACCTTCTCCTCCAATGAGTCATTTCAGGACTAGCCTTCTCCTCTTGTTAAATGGTATGGCATGGAAACATTTGGGACAAATTGGTGTTTGGCCAGAAGGAAAAGAATTGCACAAAATGAGGACAAGATTAAAAAAAAAAAAACCGGAGGATGTGAGTTCTGAAACAATGTGTTACGTTGTAACTCCATGCCGGTCAGTCACTTGATTCTTTGAGTCAAGTAATGGAAGAATATCACTGCTGGGTTAATAAGATCTGATCTATCTCATAGAGCTTTCATGAAGAGCACATGCATGCTAATAAGTGACAAAGTGGTCTCGGATGTTATGACTGCTTTGAAGTCTTGGGCCCTCAGCTTTGGATGGATACTCATGCATAAAGAGGGCCTTGAATGCCTCAGATCAACAATCTGCTTCTGGGAGTATCTACTCAAAGGGGAAAAATAGTGACTCAGGTCCGAGCCTCTAGTTAGAGTGGCCTTTCCTCAAGAGCAATGATTGTATCTCATTTGCCCACTTGCTAGACTGTCTACAGCCCCTAGTACGACAAAAACGGGCTCATTCCCTCCTGCTTTGTGTTGCATTTCAGGATGAGAAGGGGTCTAACAGGAATTTCTTTGCTGCCTCTGGGCCTCCTGTCCTCCATCTTGTGTTTTTGTCCCTCTAGAATGCCAGTAAAGCATGTCCCCAAAGACTCTGTCAGCACCCATTACACCTCATTAGAAGCCTGTCCTGTGAATGCTACAATGTTCTTTTTCCTAGCAGACTAGCCAGACTCTACCAGCGTACCCTGATGTCTCCTCCCTTGGACCAATGTCAGTTTCTACCACAGGCTTCAAATGTCTCTGCATAAAGAAATGGATGACGGGGCTGGGGGTCTGTCTTGCTTCATAAAGTGCCAGAGTGCTTGCCTAGTATGTACAAAGCCATGGATCCCATTCCCAACACTAAAAAACAACAGTGGCAGTGGTGGTCCATGCCTGTCAACTCAGTTCTCGGGAGATGGAGGCAGAAGTTCAAGATCATCTTCAGCTACTTTTCAATTTCAAGGACAGCTTGAGCTATTTGAGATGCAAGACTGTGTCGTGAGAACACACACACACACACACACACACAGGAGCTCATTTTTCAAGTCTCAGGTCACAATAGGAAACAAATACCAAGTAAAAATGAAGCCATTTTCTATCTCACTTCCAGAAACAGTTTTAAGCCAGTCTATCTACATAGATACATTATTATCTACTAACTGCTTTTATGCAAACTGATATCTAGTATTCCCTTGGTAACTACAAATGTAAAGAATAGAATAACAACTTGAGGTTACTGAGGCCCAACACTAGATGCTAACTGTGATGAGATCTTGTATCTAAATAGAAAAGCAGAAGATGTTTTTAAATGTGGTCTTCCTAAATTCAATACTGGAAACCTAATTTGATGGTTCTCGGGCATCTGGTGATTCTGAATAGCAGCATACTTTCTAATAAATACGAATGCTTGTGAACCGCCCCCAGAGATTCCAGTGGAATTGATCGGGGTAGGATGTGTGTACATTTTAAATGTTCCCCAGGGGACTGTATATGCAGCCGGGACTGAGAACCAATGCTCTGAAGTGTCTGGGCTTGGGATGACTTATCTTCTAATTAAACCACAATGGGCTTCCGGGACATGTATGTAAAATATTTTACTTGCTCATGCACTCTCTCTCTCAAACGCCCTCACTGTCTTGCTTTCTTCTTATTTACCCAATAAATTGCTCTGAGATTTTGCATTCTGCTCTTCTTCCACACAATACAAACCCAAGTCTGATGGTTCAAATTGAGGTAAGCTGGCATCTTTAGAGCCCAGACCATAGCAATAGAGAAACTAGTCTATAAAAAGGATGAGGTAATGCAGTTAGCCTTCTACTTCAGCTTGTGTTGTGTGGGTGGCTCTGTGGAAGAGAGGGCATGGGAGAAGCCTGGAGAAAACATTGCCATGTGGGACTTTGACAAACCTTCGTGAAATTTCACGCTTGGAATAAGGCACTCCAGGGCGGGATTCCATCTGACTCCCCCGTGGTGGATGCCATGTGGCCAGGAAGTAGGCTAAGATTCTCTAAACCAGGCACTTCCCTTCTTTTTCTTTGGGCTTCTTAGGAACTGTGACACTTGGGTAGAGGATATATACTATGTTGTATCTCAGTATCTGTGACCCCAAAGGGCCTTTGCAGAAGCTCCGCCTTGCATGAAGGGCGTGAATCATGCTGAAGCTCTGATTGAGAGTGCTCAGCAGACTGGGTTCATCTTTTTTTTTTCTTTTTCCCCTTTTTTTTGGTTTTTCAAGACAGGGTTTCTCTGTGTTGTTTTGGTGCCTGTCCTGGATCTCTCTCTGTAGCCCAGGCTGGCCTTGAACTCACAGAGATCTGCCTGCCTCTGGCTCCTGAGTGCTGAGATTAAAGGCGTGCACCACCACTGGGTTCCTCTTTCCCATGTGCCTCATCCTTGCTGCCTCTTTCAGAAAGACAGTCACCAAGCAGATATTTAGTGTGTGTAGAAAAAATGCTCTCAAAATCCTCAATATTTCAGTAAACCACAGAAGCCCCTGATTTGGCTTTTGCCAGCTTCAGAAATGGTTAACCTCAAGACTCACAGGCCTTGAGGCTTTTGCCATTGACCCTCTTATGCGTGTGAGTTGTGAACCACAAAGGCATAAGACACAGAATTGTAATGGCACAGGTGCCTCTCAAGTATCCTGTCGTTCCAGAAGTGACTTCCTGGTGTGTATTGATGAACCAGGAGGTCATAAAAGGCTTTGGGCTGCAGGCTCCCTGGCAGCCACCTAGCTGGGCTCTATCCCAGGGTCCCTAAACTAATCATCTCCTTGGCAACCAGCATCAATGCAGGATTCTGATAGGCGTAAGTGCTAGAGGGGCTGAGCTGGACCATTTTCTCAGAGAATTGTGTTCTCCCTGGGGCAGATTCAACTGGTCCTCCACTTGCATTCAATTGTTCCAGTCAGGGTTTCAACCATGGCAAAGATGAAAGAAGGGAAAATCCGGGCAAACAGGGACACTGTTCACAAAACAGCAACGTTGTAACATGTCTTTTGTCTCAGCGCCCTGTTTCCATTTCCTCACAATACTGTGTTTCTGTTGTTGCCGTAGCATAACCAATTTTTAGTTTGAAAAGAGTGCTGGCCCACCCATGGCTCAGTGGGTAAAGATACCTGCTGCCGACCTTGACTGCCTGAGTTCTAGCCCACAGTCCTAAATGGTAGAAGGAGAGAAATGACTCCAAGTTGTTTTCTGACCTTCATACCCTCACAGTGGCAATCAGGCACCGCCCTCTGCACACACAAAAGAAATACATGCAATTAAAAAAAAAACAGTGAGTGCTATTCCCAATGCCCATAAAAATGGAAGAAACTAGTCTTAAGATATCTGCTAGAAGATTCTAGAAGTAAGTTGATGGAAACTGCTCAGGGCCAGATATTTGCCTTCCTGCCTTACTCAACATTAACTGATTCACAAAGACACATTTAATGGAAATCTAACAAACTAGATACATTTCTTACTAATGCTAGAACATGCCATGCTGCCTACAGATAACAAGTCTTTTCACTCCAGGACAACCTAATTCAAACTAGCTGGGGGCGGGGAGCCCCAGAGCCCCAGGAGAGGCCTCTTGACATTCTCACTCATTTCTGGGTTTGACATATCAACAGTTTGCCAGATCCTGATTCCTGTCCTATCATCAGATTTTGGATTTAATCATCAACCCGAAATAAAGCAAGCCATTCTGCAGGGTAGGTGGCTGTGGGGATTTAGAAGCTCTGCCATGAACTTTTAGGAACTTGTGAGACAGAGCAGTGCACAGTTTTTTTTTTTTCTGTCTGAGTCTGAATTTAATTCTAGGTGCATGGTCTATTGAATTCTACATTAAACAGATTTGTAGACATTGCTAACTGTAGTAACAATCCTTTCCTAGGATACAAGCTCTCATATGCATAGGAATTCCACCCACCTCTCTGGACAAGGAGTCAAGACACTCAGGCACTAGCCCTGACCTTTCCTCTCAGTTACACTACCTTCAACACTTCTCTCAATCAGTCTTTCTCTCCCTCTCTCCCCTCTCTGTGTGTGTCTGAATGTGTGTCTCTGTCGCTCTTTCTGTCTCTCTGTCTCTCTCTCCTCTCCTTCTCCATCCCATCCTTCCCCCTCTTTCCTTTAAACTAAACCAGTTCCCTCATGCTTACATTTGAATGTCTGCATAAATCTATTTTCCCCTTGAAACAGGGTCTCCTGTATCCTAGGCTGACTTCAGATTTGCTATGTAGCTGAGGATGACATGAAACTGCTGATCCTCCATCTACTCCTCCTAAGTGCTGAGATCACATGTTTTTGTAGTGGGGCCTTCATAAGCATGGTAGGCATGCCTCTACCAACTGAGCTACATTCCTAGTTCTCGTACACTCGATTTCAAAACTTCCCAACCTCTAAAATTCTAACTGAATCCAAAGGCCATTCCACCAAATATTTTTTCAATGAAATAAATGAGGGACTTGGGTATAACTCAATAGGAACGTGAGTTTATCAATCACAAAGCCTGATTTGATCCGCAGTGTCCTCCCCCTGCCCCAATTCAGGAATATAAAGAAATGGGAAAGGAACAAGGAAAATGTTCATATATATATATTCAGGCCTGATTTGTCTTAACTCTGTGACCACCATCTTTTCATCTTATTTTAGTGAGAAGGATAGACATTTTTAAAAGGAAAAAAAGGCAGAAATAGAAAGCAGAGGCACAGGAAGGAAAAAAGAGACGAAGAGCCAAATCGCGTAGTGACAGAAGTTGCAGCCCCCGAGCCTGCTGTTCCCCACTTCTGCCAGTAGCCCTGAGAACTGTGATAAAATACAACCCAATGAGATCACGAGAGCCCACCCAGGAGCAGGGCCCATTCTCAGAGATCCCAGCCCAACTTACTCCAGCAAATAGTTTCTGAAACTCTTTTTCATAGAAAAGGAGTGACAACCTCAGGTCTTGCAGGGAGACAGGGGAGACAATGTGTTCCTAAGGAAACAATTTCAGAAAGTGGAGAATCTAGTCCAAGCCTAAATGATATAGGCAAGATGCTGTGGAGAACAAAAGGCCCCGTGTGACCTGAGGGAGCTGTGGGAGAGGTGTGGAGGAGAGGACCTGATGGAGCTTGAGGGCTGGGTGGTAGGGATGTGTGCAAGGGGGGCACTTTCTAGTTCCTCCCATTCTTCATGTAGTAGTAGTTGTATTGTATGTGTATGCAGATTCATACATGTGGAGCTCGGAGGACAACTTTTGGGAAAGGGTCCACTCTAGGTTACTGGGATCCCAGTCAGGTCATCGGGCTTGAAAGGCAAGCACTATTACTCACTGAGCCATCTTGACATCCCCAAATGCATCCATTCTTTCTCCGAAAATGGCTCCAATAAGCACGCCACAGGCCTTTGGAGGACAGTCTCCCATTTCTTCAGAAATTCAGCTGTCATTTTTGGTTCTTTGAGACAGGGTGTCACACTCTAATCCAGGCTAGCCTGGAGCTTATGATATAGCCCAGGTTGGCCAACAGTCACAGGAATCCTCCTGCTCTTCTTTGCTAGTGCTGGGATTACAGGGATACATCACCATGCCTGCTTCAGTTGTCGTATTAAATCAGCATGCATGTACACACTGTTAGTGAACGAATCAGCAGGGGTTTTCCAAAGGACTCTTTGCTAATATTCGAAGAAGATTTCTATTTCCTGTTAATGTGAGGTTCATTTCCTGAAAATGCTTTATTCTTTCTCTTTTTTTCCACTAAGATCTCAACCAGTTGGCAGACTTGTTCTCTCCCTGGGGGATTTTACACTGTTAGTTTCAAGATGATCCACTCATGTGAGTGATTTGCTGCTTCTTTTCCATTCCTCCATCTCTGGCTTTCTATGTTTAGGTTGGGAGGCCGGGGGCTCAGACGAGAGAAGATGAATTCTCGAATGTGATGGAGTTCAGTTTCACTCAGTGGAATGATCAGATCCTCCGAGGCAGGCAGACAAATGGTCTGGCTTCTATACTGGCGGCCAATTTTTAAAAGATGCTCAAGAGAGCCCAGCATGGTGGTTCACTCTCGCAACAATTCTGCTTTCACCTCTGCAGATTTGAAGGCAGCCTGGGCTATATATGAAGACCTCATCAGGGGAAAAAAAAAAAACCTTACTATCAAGACTTTTTACACGCACCACAAAAGTATGGTTTGAAAAAGGCAAAGCCCTGCAGAATTGGGGCTGTAGCTCCATTGATAGAGTGCTTGCATGAAGCCCTGAGTTCTTCTGATCCCTGCCATCACTGGATGATGGGTGAAAGCAGGAGGGCCAGAGTTCAAGGATATACATAGAGAATTTGAGGCCAGCCTGAGCTACACGAAACCTTATCTTTAAAACAACAACAAGCCTGTGGACACGTTTGTAGCAGCATTAGTCATAGTAGCCTTGACCTGGAAGCAAATCAAATATCCAAAGCAGATGAATGAATGGATAAACAAAATATGACCTATCTGTACAATTGGATAGTAGGTAACCAGCAAAGGAATGGTAGTGATGGTGATGCGTGCTACAGCATGAATACATTTCGAAAACTTCATGCTAACTGAAAGAGCCTGACATAGAGGACCACAATTTTATGATTTTATTAGCATGTTAATTATATATTATATAATAGTGTATTTCACACACACACTATATATATATATATATATACATATAATGTAGTTTGATCATATTCACCTCCAATTCCCCTTATCTGTTCCCCTACAGCTCCCACTGATCCCCTTCCCCTTTCTGCTTTCATGTATCTTTCGGTGTGTGCATGTGTGTGTGTGTGAATGACTTTCATTAGTGTTGCTTATAGGAGCATGGGCATGGGGTTATTTACAGGAGTATGGGCAGATGTCCATATTTGTAATGAATCTATTTAAATGAAATATTTAGTATAAGAAAATCTGTAGAAACAGAAAGTATAGTAGTGAGGTTTCTTTTAAAAATTTATTTTTTCTTTTGAGTGTATGTGTGTGTGTCTGTGTGTCTGTCTGGAGCTGGAGTTGCAGGCAATTGTGAGCCACCAGCTGTGAGTGCTAGGATCCAAACTTGAGTCCTCTGGAAGAACAGCGCTCTCTCTCTCTCTCTCTCTCTCTTAAAATTATTTTATTTTATTTTATTTTATTTTATTTTATTTTATTTTATTTTATGTGTATGGGTGTTTTGCCTACATGTATGTCTGTGTACCACATTGGTGCCTGGTGCTCACCAAGACCAGAGGTAGGCATCAGGTTCCCTGGAACTAGAGTTACAGATGGTTGTGAGCCTCCATGTGGGTACTAGGAACTGAACGCAAGTCCTCTAGAAGAGCTCTTAACTGCTGAGTTACCTCTTCAGCTCCAGCAAGTGTTCTTGAGCACTGACCCATCTCTACAGTCTAAGCGGGTTTACTTTTACATAAAACCCGCAACATTTCCATTTTTTTCCCTTCCAAACCAAAAACTGATACTAGGCTGATTTCTCCTGAGTGGAGAACTATGGTGGTGAAATTATATTAAAAAAAAAAAAACTAATTAAACTCTACACAAATGACTACAGACAACTAAGGAATATTGAAAGCAGAGAAATAGTCTTCCTTAAGGAAGAGCACACCCATTGATTATCTAATACCAAATGATCAGTCCTAAAAACATACATACACATATACATATATGGGCTGAACAGGTTATGTTTAGGAATATGTGTATGTACATATATACACATATTATACATATACATATATACATACATGTATGAATATACATATGTATACATATACATATAAGCATGTAATAACAATTAATGAAAAAAGAGATCATGAACTTGAAAGAGAGCCAGGAGGGGTATGTGGGAAGGCTTAGAGGGAGGAAAAGGAAGGGGGAAATGTTGTCATTATGTTATAATCTCAAAAAAAAATAAACATTTCAAAAAATACATCCTTCCCCATTCCTTCATTACAGGCAGAAAAAATAGAGGCATTTTCCACTCTGGAAAATCATGCCATACAGTGACCAGAAGGAAAAAAAAAACTTAAAAATATTGTAAGTCTTTATTTTCTTTAAATATTTGCATAGATCAATTCTTTTTTTCAAAATCAGCCCTAAAGATGTCTCTCTGTGTCTCTGTCTGTGTATGTGTGTCTCTCTCATGTGTATGATACATGTGCATGCATGTGTGCATGCGTATGTGTATGTGTGTAATTTGAAGTCTAGGCACTGTGGACACCTGTAGGAATCACTGGTTTTGAGGACACCCACAAGCTGGAGAAAACAGTTTCCACATGAGGGCAAAGCCAGAGTCCCCAGCCTCTGGCTCCTACTGGGGCTTTTTTGGTAGAGGTCAAATACTCGGTCCAATTACATTGACCCAGGGTCTAGCATAATAGGTGGCTGACTATCAATCATAGAACTCAGCTTAGATGAAATTGGGGTTCCTGGTTGGGGATTCTGTCTCCCTGACAGTGCTCAAGTCATCTGCTTTGTACCTGGTACCCCAGAACTTTGAATGAGACCCAAAGTACATTACAACTGCAATTTCTCTCTTGGGTGAAGTCCCAGACACCAAAAAAGGAGGAGAATGCATCTCCTCCATCTTCTAAAGAATCACTTAATCCTGAGAGAGTGTGGCCATCTTCCTTTTAAAGTACCAGGGCTACTAGGCAGGAAGAGTTCTCTGAAGTGACCAGAACAGTCTCCAACCAGATCTCATGTCCTTCCCTCCCTGTCCAGCACCTCTCAGCATTCATTAATGCTAGAGAGCAATTGAAAGTAACCGCTAATTGCTCTAGACCAGTTTCTTTCAGAGCCAATGAAAGCATTTGAAAATTTATTATAGTGCTGGTTGCTACCGGAAACTACTCAAAGAACAACAAAAACAAACATCTTAAAGATTTATATCACTTTGGATGAATATGAAAAACGCAGGGTCAGAAATCAAATGGCAATGACTCACCTGCTGTTCCTTCCTAATACCGTGCATCAAAACAGTGATAATTGATGCAGTCTGTTTCGAACTCAGTCTTTTCTTTCCGTTTTCCATCTTACGTAGCCCAGGTTGTCCTTGAAACTCTGAACCTCACCTTGACCTCCCAAGTGGTAGGATTACAGGTGCCAGGAACCATGCCTGGCTCAGTGAAGCACTCTTGCTTGCACAACCAATCACAGGGCACATTCCATAGCCTGTTTTATCAGAAGACCATGCTGATGTCTGAGCACACAAGGCCAGAAGACAGGCATTGCTCCCAGCAATATCACGAAGCATTTCTTGGAGCTAGTGCCATTCTTGGGGAGGCTGGAACTGGGTTGAATAGGCCAGGAGGCAGGGGAAACATATTATTACTCTGTCATGAAACTAGATGAAAACCATCAGGTTTCGTGCTTGGAAAAAGCAAGTTCCTGATTTACACCTCTACCTGCATAAACAATGTGTCAGTGATGTCTCGTCTTGAACTCTCTATGTAGCTGAGGATGACCTTGAAGTATTGATTCTCCTGCCTCTACTTCCGGAGCGTTGCGGTAACAGGCATGAGCCACCATGCTCACTTGATGCAATATGGAGATCAAATACAGGTCTTCCTGTCTAATAACTAGCCACTCTACCAACTGGGCTACACCTTTCCCTTGTCTTAATAAACTCACTAACTATGCTTCCTTCTGGCACATGCTATAAGTCTTGGCAGCCTATTCAAAGCTCCAGTTTTAGCTGAGAGGCAGTCCCCTGGGGGAAAGGACACCCTGTGTTTCTCTAGCACCCTTGGCACCCTCAGACCCACTGGGTGAGAAATCCTGCCAGTGAAGTCCAGGACATTCAAGCTCCTCCTTTGACGTGGTACAAGTTACCATTTGATCTAGAGACTGGCAGAGTTTCACTTCTCTCAATACCAGAAGTAGTAACTGGTAGAGTGCCTGCCTAGCATGCACCAGGCACTGGGCTCTATCACCAGCACCACATACACTGGGTGTGGTGGTTTGAAGGAAAATAGCCCCCAAAAGGAGTGGTACTATTAGGTATGGTGATATTTTATTTGTGCTTTGATAAATAAAGCTTGCCTGGAGATCCAGGAAGGGGTAGGGTCGGGGGGAGGCCAGCCATTTTAAGTAAACAAAGTCAGGCAGCACATGCCCTTAATCCTATAACTTAGCAGGCAGGGCTTCTGTGTGTTCAAGGCCATACTAGGGAACAGAGCCAAGTGTGGTGACACACGCCTTTAATCCCAGTACCAACCATAGAGACCTGGAGGTCTGTACAGACAGACAGTGACAAGGAAGTGAGGTAGCTGGGCTAAGAGCCAATGAGAGGGCAGAACAGCAAGGCATATAAAGGTGTGGGTAGACAGGAAATAGCTCGCATTTGGAAGCTACAGAGTTGGTGAGATAAGGTTGGCTGGTGGCTTTTCCTTTTTCCCTGATCTCTAAAGTTTTCACCCCTATATTTGGCTCCTTGTTTTTTATTTTAATAAGACCGTTTAGAAATTTGTCTACAATTAGGAGGTATGGCCTTCCTTTATTAGGGGAAGTGTGTCACTGTGGGAGTGGGCTTTGAGATCTCATTTATGCTCAAGCCATGCCCAGTTCACTTCCAATTGCCTGAAGGATCAAGGTATAGCTCCTTCTCCACTCTCAGCTCCTTCTCCAGCACCATGTCTTCCTGCACACCACCATGCCCCACCATAATGATAATGGACTAAACCTCTGAAAATGTAAGCCAGCCCCAATTGAATGTTTTCCTTTATAAGAGTTGCCATAGTCATGGTGTCTCTTCACAGCAATAGAAACCCTAAGACACTGGGTGTGGTCAGCATGCCTGTAAACATAGGACTTGGGAGGTAGAAGCAAGAAGATCACAAATTCAAGGTCATTTTCTGATATATAGCAAGTTCGAGGCCAGCCTGAGCTACATGAGATCCTGTCTCTAAATATATAAATAATAAATATACATATACACGCATATATATATATATATATATATATATATATATATATATATATATATA
>CABHPR010132626.1:0-26945 GCA_902168415.1 Peromyscus melanophrys
CACACACACACACACACACACACACACACACACACACACACACACTCTCTGACTCTGGCAGGCCAGCTAAGCTGGACCTGGTGGCGCTTGTGGCTCTGACCTGGGCATCGTGGTACCAGTGTAACTGTCTCCTGCTTCATTAGCCACAGGACACACAGTGGTAAGGCAGGCTGGAAGTTGTTGAGCCTGACGGTCTCCTGTGAACCTGACTAATTTTGGTCCCTGTACCCGTTCAAGAATCTACGAGCTTTCAAACTCAGGACTGAAAGTTGGGGAACATGCTTGCCCTCGGTGCACACTGGCAACTTCTGCGGGCACGTTGGCTTTAGGCTCACCAGCAGGTTTTGAGGAATGTATCAGTGGGGCTCCTTAGTGAGGAACCTGGAATTGAGGTTTTTTATCTCTCCCACGCACGATGGCTTTCCTTCCCTCCTCTCTGTGTCTGTGTCTACTTTTCCCTTTATTCTCCTTTTGGTCTGAAAAGCATTTTTCCTTCTGAGGGAACTGAGTGGCACACAGCCAACCTTAGTTCGTTCTTCTTATTCACACACCAAAAATAACTTTTAAAATCCCTTTTCGTTGTCTTGACCATTTTGGGGAAGCCTCAGCTCATGTAGCATTCGTCTTCCTGACATTGTTTTTGTGAATCTTGTTACTCTCTGGTGTTTGTGCTTGGTTATGTGTGCTGCTCCTGCCCCTTTACACAGAAGTATGTACAATTGGAGAGCTTCAGCTCTAGAAGCCACACTTGCGTACGATTCTAAAGTATCTTATGATCACATTCCTAGTATCTGAAAGGTAGTTTTCCAGCAGATATTGTATGGCCTGTGGGGAATAGGAGACTTTTCTTGTCCTGGGAGTGTTCTGCCGTCCCAGCTATGGGTAGCGAAGGCACAGGAATGCTTAGGATTCAGACATTACCTTGGATTATTAACTACCAGCCTTTGCTGGAGGCAGCTGCTCAGACATATAATAGTGGTGGTGTGTGATAAGTGAAAAATGGGGAAGAAGCCACAATATGCAAGGTACCTTGAAGACTCCTGGAGAAAGAGGCATTGCTTTAGGAATAAACCACAGTGACCGTGGAGAGGCCAGAAACCCTGAGGACCACATGCTCAAAGCTCTGAGACATTAGAGAAGCATGTCCCTTGTGGTCAGAACAAGAGCAGTAATGAGGTGGGATCTGCAGGCTGAGGCCTCATGGCCATGGGACTGATTTCCCAGTGGCCACCACCACTCTGGAGCTGTGGTGGCTGTGTCTGACATTCTTGGGGCTGGCATATTATCTTAGCCATCGTAAAGCATTTTGTGTGCTACTCAAGGAACTAATTTATTTTTTAGCTTATTTTGACAGCATCTTAAAGCTTATACAAAGTTGTAAGAATTATACCTGGAACTCCCATGTTTCCAGAATGCTTACATTTGGTCTCATTTGCTTCGGCATTTTCTCTATATGTATATTACATAAACATATAAACATTTTATGACTACCTGAGATTAAGCCAGAAACATTGTGTTCCTTTACTGCTAAATACTTGTATGTGTTTGTCCTAACAAGGGCATTCACTGTTTTTATTCTTTTTGGGGGGAGTGGTTTCCAGACAGGGTTTCTCTGTATAGTTTTGGTGCCTGTCCTGGACTTGCTCTGTAGACCAGGCTGGCCTTGAACTCAGAGATGCACCTGTCTATGCCTCCCCAGTGCTGGGATTAAAGGTGTGCGCCACCACCATCTGGCACATTCACTGTTTTTAAGAAATTTTGTGTGTATAAACATGAGTGTGCCCATGGAGGCAAGAAGGGGGTTATCAGATCCCCTGGAGCTGGAGTTACAGGAATTTATGAGCCACACAGTGTGTGCTGGGATTTGAACTCTATAGTCTTCTGATAGAGCAGTATGCACTCTTAACTGCTGAACCATTTCTTCAGCACCCAAATTAGATTCTTTAGTTCTAATTATTACCTTTTGGAGGGGGCAATCCTGAGGATTGAACCTAGGGCCTCACATCTGCTAGGCATGTGATCTACCACTGAGCTACATGCAGAAGCATTTTCTTATCTAATTATGATGATCCAAGTCAAGATTAGGACGGACCAAGCAGTATCTGGTCCGTGTTGATACAGCTTGCCATCAGTAGGGCGACTGCTGCTTTTCCCTAGTTTGAGATCTAACCTATAAACGTGGATGTCATCAATGTAAGTTGGAGGAGGTTCTTTCTTGATTTCAGGTTTTGAGAGAACACTCCAGGTATTATGTAGAACACTGCAGTATTGTCGACCTGGTAATTTTCTCATGAATAGATTGAGGTTCTACATTTTGGCAGGAGTTCTGAGTTGTGAGTCTTCTGTGTCCTATCCAGCCCAGGGTGTTGATGTTGCTGTATTGTAATGATAACTGTAATGGGTAGTTTTGATTGAAGAAATACCTTGGGCATTAAGACACACACCCCTGGGTCCTTCAAGGGCTTTTCTAAAGAGGATTACCCTGAATATGGAGCACTGTGCCAGACTGTGATCTTGTATGGAGTTAAAAAGGAAAAAGGCAGCTAAGTTCCAGCTTTTCCCTCTGTCTGGTCTGCTGACATCACACCCTTACTGCCACAGCTACATGGGTTCCCGCCATCAAACCGCACCTACAGTGACTGTGATGTAGTGAGGGTACAGTGATTGTACCCTCAGACTGTGAGCCAAAATTGATCCCCGTCCCCTTGAGTTGCTTCTCAGTTACTTCTCGGTCACAGTGAAAACGGTCATTGTTTTTTATATAATGTTGGTCATTTGGGGTCCTAACTAAAATTCTCCCTTGTATCAGTCAGCTTTCCATTGCTGTGGAAAACAAAACAACGGAGATAGGAAAAAACTTGTTTGAAAGTTGTTTAAGTTTCAGAGGCTACAGTCAGTAGCCACTTGGCTTCATCAGTGTCTGAGGCAGAGCCAAGGGGGCTCACCTCATGGAGCCAGGAAGTTAAAAAAAAAAAAAAAAAAAAAAAAAAAGAGAGCTGAGGTCCCATTAACCCCTTTGACCTACTTCTCCCAACTAGGCCCTAGCTCAAGTTTCCACAGCTTCCTAGTAGTACTGGCCCTGCAGACCAAGCTTTTTTTTTTTTTTTTTGAGATTTTTTTTTATTTATTATGTATATAGAGGAGGGTGCCAGATCTCATTACAGATGGTTGTGAGCCACCGTGTGGTTGCTGGGAATTGAACTCAGGACCTCTGGAAGAGCAGTCAGTGCTCTTAACCTCTAAGCTATCTCTCCAGCCCCAAAGTTGTTTTTTTTTTTTTTTCTCCGAGACAGGGTTTCTCTGTGTAGTTTTGCGCCTTTCCTGGAACTCACTTTGTAGACTAGGCTGGCCTCGAACTCACAGAGATCCGCCTGGCTCTGCCTCCCGAGTGCTGGGATTAAAGGCGTGCGCCACCACCGCCCCGCGGACCAAGCTTTTAAGACCTGTGCCTTTAGGGGTGCTGCAGAGCTAGGCCACTGGACTGTGCGGCACTGCTGTGGCCTTTGAAGAGAGGTTTTCAGGCTCTGCACCTCACCAGGCTCCCACCTACTGCCTGTGACTTGGAATCGGTCGTTCCTTCTGGGGTTTTCCTGGCCTGCACTGGAAAGAAGGATTCTCCAAGGGATTTTGAATCTTGCAAACTTAATGTCATGTCTTTGTATTTGCCCTTACCCTTCTGGGCTGGGTCACTTTGGCCCTACTTGAGTCTCGCCTTACCTTTGTGTGCTTTTGTGGGCATGAGTCTATAATGGTTGTTCCCGGGTGAGAGGCCCCAGTCTTTCCAAGCAGGACCTGAAATGCCATCTGCACAGCGGGCTCCACTGGAGTGGAGCTAACCTCAGCATGGGGCAGGGCCAGTCTCTATATGGGGCGGAGCTAATCTCCAGGAGGGGCTCCAAGGGTCAGTCATCAGTATTTCCCTCAGGCCTGGGGCTGCATGTAGGAATGTGAGCTCCTCTCCTAACTTAAGATGATTTAACAGGGAGAGAAAGGAACTGTGGGTTTCCTCCCCAGTAGGAAGCTGTGGCTGATCCTGCCCAGGCTAAGTGGGAATGCTGCTTCCCTGAATGTTTTCTGGTTTCCTATTCACAACACACCATTCCATGTTGGCATGTCCCCACCTCCCTCCCCAGCTGACACACACACAGAGTCACAGGGCCCTGGAATGACATTGGTTATTGGGAGCTTAAGGGCCTTTTTGAGTGTTCATGGTGTTTGTAATTGATCTGAGCTCTTACAGGGCCCAGTGACACTGAGAACGCCTCTTTGTGTGTATGCACACGTGTGTGTGTGTGTGTGTGTGTGTGTGTAAGTTAGAGGACAGCTTTGGGTGTCATAGCTCAGAAGCCATCCACCCCCACACCCAGCCCTCTCCTCCCACACGGTCTCACTGGCCTAGAGCTTGCCAAGTAGGCCAGGATGGCTAGTCAGCAAACCCTTCTCCAGCTCTGGAGATGACAAGAGTGTGCAACTACTCCTGACTTTTTCTTTTTCTTTTTTCCTTTCTTTCAAATGTGGGTTTTGGAGATTTAAGTCAGGTCCTCATGCTTGCCAGGAAAGCTCCTCACCCACGGAGCTGCTGCCCTGCCCCCCTTTCTGATCTGTTAAAGACCTTTCGATTGTGGCTGGTAAAGCCAGCTAAGTAGTGGAGATGGATGAAGATGGACTAAGGCTCAACAAATACCAGGGAGAGAATTTGCAAGAAAAAGGAGGGGTTTGGAAGTATACCTGGGGAGTATGAAGGGAGGTGATACTTTACAAACGTGTGGTTTATGGTTTTCCTTTTTCTTCCCTTCTCTGTTCTCTCTCTTTCCAGACAGGCTCAGAGCTCAGCCCAGTTGATGGACCTGTTCCAGGTCAGATGGACTCAGGGCCAGTGCACCATGGAGAGTCAAGGCAGCTAAGCACCTCAGGGGCGCAGGTCAATGGTGCTAGAGAGCCCGCCGGACCCAGTCTGCTGGGAGCTGCAGGTCCTTGGCGGGTAGACCAGAAGCCCGACTGGGAAGCTGCCTCAGGCTCTGCTCACACTGCTCGCTTGGAAGATGCCCACGATCTGGTGGCCTTTTCGGCGGTGGCCGAAGCTGTGTCCTCTTACGGGGCCCTTAGCACCCGGCTCTATGAAACCTTCAACCGTGAGATGAGTCGTGAGGCTGGGAAAAACAGCGGGGGCGCCCGGCCTGAGAGCTGTTCTGAGGGCAGTGAAGACCTCGACACACTACAGACAGCCCTGGCCCTTGCAAGGCATGGCATGAAACCACCCAACTGCAATTGCGATGGCCCAGAGTGCCCCGACTACCTCGAGTGGCTGGAGGGGAAGATCAAGTCTGTGGCCATGGAGGGAGGGCAGGAGCGGCCCAGGCTCCCGGGCACTCTGCCTCCTGGTGAGGCTGGCCTCCCAGCCCCAAGCACCAGACCACTCCTTAGCTCTGAGGTCCCCCAGGTACCTCCCCTGGAGGGCCTGCCTCTGTCTCAGAGCGCCTTGAGCATTGCCAAGGAAAAAAACATCAGCCTGCAGACAGCCATCGCCATCGAGGCCCTCACACAGCTCTCCTCTGCCCTCCCTCAACCTCATTCCACCTCCCAGACTTCCTGTCCGCTCCCTGAGGCCTTGTCCCCTTCTGCCCCTTTCAGGTCTCCCCAGTCCTACCTCCGGGCCCCCTCGTGGCCTGTGGTTCCCCCAGAGGAACATCCATCCTTTGCTCCTGATAGCCCAGCCTTCCCTCCAGCAACTCCAAGAACTGAGTTTCCCGAAGCATGGGGTACTGACACCCCTCCGGCGACACCCCGGAACTCCTGGCCTGCACCCCGCCCAAGCCCTGACCCAATGGCTGAACTGGAGCAGCTGTTGGGCAGTGCCAGTGATTACATCCAGTCAGTATTCAAGCGGCCCGAGGCCCTGCCCACCAAGCCCAAGGTCAAGGTTGAGGCCCCCTCCTCCTCCCCTGCCCCAGCACCATCTCCTCTTTCCCAGAGGGAGGCTCCCCTGCCATCCCCAGAGCCTGACGCCCACCAGAAGGCCCAGACGGCACTGCAGCAGCACCTTCATCACAAGCGCAGCCTATTCTTGGAACAGGCCCATGATGCCTCCTTCTCTGCTCCCACAGAGCCTCAGGCTCCTGGCTGGTGGGCCCCGCCAGGCTCACCCGCCCCACGGCCTCCTGACAAACCACCCAAGGAGAAGAAGAAGAAGCTCCCTACCCCAGCTGGAGGTCCCGTGGGAGCTGAGAAAACTGCTCCTGGGATCAAGCCCAGTGTCCGAAAGCCCATTCAGATCAAGAAGTCCAGGTCCCGGGACATGCAGCCTCTCTTCCTGCCTCTTCGGCAAATTGTTCTGGAAGGGCTAAAATTCCAAGTCTCAGAGGAAGTGCAGGCACCTCCACCTGCCCAGCTCCCTGCCCCGCCTCCTGCCTCCCAGGGTGCTGCCTCCCAGAGCTCCGCTGCCCCTCTACCCCCAGAACCTTCTCTTGCGCTATTTGCACCTAGTCCCTCCGGGGACAGCCTGCTGCCCCCTACTCAGGAAATGAGGTCCCCCAGCCCTATGGCAGCCCTACAGCCAGGCTCCACCGGTGGCCCCCTCCCTCCTGCTGATGACAAGCTGGAAGAGCTCATCCGGCAATTTGAAGCTGAATTTGGGGATAGCTTTGGGCTTCCCGGCCCTCCTTCGGTGCCCATTCAAGACCCCGAGAACCAATCATGTTTCCCAGCTCCAGGGAGCCCTTTCGTCACCCGCTCCCCCAAGAAGATCAAGATTGAGTCTTCAGGGGCTGTGACTGTGCTCTCAACCACCTGCTTCCAGTCAGAGGAGGGAGGCCAGGAGGCCACGCCCACCAAGGCTGAGAACCCACTCACCCCCACCCTCAGTGGCTTCTTGGAATCACCTCTTAAGTACCTGGACACACCCACCAAGAGTCTTCTGGACACACCTGCCAAGAGGGCCCAGGCTGAATTTCCCACCTGCGATTGTGTCGGTAAGTCCGTTGGAGTGTCGGGGAAGGACAGACAGCAGCCCGGTAGGCTTGGGTTTCTAGGCTCTTACATCTGGCAGATGGTTTACTGAATGCTTCCCACTGTGTTGTGTCCTGGGAAACGAGCTGACAGGCAAGTGGGCAAAATCCTGAAGGAAGCGGGCACCCGGCTAAGTGAAGCCCCCAACGTGGACCCTGGCTTCCTTCCCGTGAAATGCTGCGCTAGAAGCAATCCGAAGGGAAACAAGTTTATCTTGGCTCACAGTTTAAGGGTGCAAGCTGTCATGGCAGGGAAGTCACAGGAGTTTAAAGCAGCTGGTCACATGGCAGCCGCAATCAGGAAGCAGAGAACTACGAATGCATGCTGCTGCCCAGCTCCCTTTTTCTGTTAATAGGATGTCAGCCAGGGGAATGGTGCCACCCACAGTGGGCTGGCCTTCTATCTGAACTACTATAATCAAGAGTATCACCCCCCATAAGCATACCCGGAGGCCCATCTCCCAGGTCATTCTAGATGCTGCGGTGATGTCAATTCCTGCAAGGTGGTGCCTCTGCAGAGCCCGGCAGGGCCATTGGCTGGAAAGGAGCTGTTTTAGATGTTAGGAGTGCCTTGGGCTTGAAAGTAGGATTTGTTTGGAATCTTTTTGATTGAGCGAGAGGAAAGTTGGATGAAGGAAAGGTGGCTTGGAGTGGTGGACAGGGGTCAGATCAGTCAGGGCCTGGGGGGGACCAATCAGGAGTTGTACTTGATCCCAGGGAGAGCAGTAGGTTCTTGGGGTTTGAGAGCAAGTGATATCTGCTGTCTTAAGCATTTGAAAAACTTGTGGCTTATGGTGGAAGGAGAGACTATCCAGGAACTGTAAAGAAAATGCCCTGTCCTGAGAAGGAGCTGGAGGGAGCAGATGAATGGATGGTCCTGGAAGAGGAGGAGGTCTTAGGTCTTGGCCATGGTGGTGTTCTTCACTCAGTACAGGTTTGGAGGGGAGTGTGCACTCCAGGTGTGTAGGCCCGAGTCTGGAGTGGCTGTGCAGCAGGAGGTAGCGTCTAAGTCAGGGGTTCTAACATGTTAGTGTCCCTGTGCCCCAGGTCAGGGGCTAAAGAACCTGTCAGTTTGTAGGCCTTGCCCTTGGGGGCCTTAGAACCACTCCTGTGGATATGACAATCATAGAGGAGGAGGTCCTTGGTGTGGTGGCAGCCTGGGGTCTGCTCCTGTTGCTTACGAAAGGTCTGTGAATGGCACACGCATTTCGGGTATTGGCAGATCAAACACACCAGTGCTCATGATGAGTACATTGAATTCTTGTTCCTGACTTGTTCACATGTGCAAATAGCAAATGAATGATAGGGTTTGTAAGGTGCTTGTCCCAGTTAGTGAAGAGAGTTGGGACTTCCATCCACTCCAAATACCTCAGGCTCCAGGGTACAAGACCTAGGGGGCCATGTTCGGATTCACTTGGAACAAAGAGTTGGGCCCTGGGTTTCTTAGAGGGGTGAACAAGCCCATCAGCTCCGCCCCTTGTTAGATGTGACTGATAAGGCTTGGGGAGAAGCCTGTTCAGATCACGAGAATCCTCTTGTCTTTACGTGTTTGTACGTCTTTCTCACTTGCCTGAATGAGGTACTCCGATATCCTTACCTATTGTTTAGGACTTAAGAAATGGGTTAATTGTTAAATCTCATTTTATGGCTATGAGGGTTGGTCAAGGCCATTTTAGAATCTGAATTCCAGCTCCATCACTGACTAGCTGGGGGTGCTTGGGCCCTTCTCTAACCTTCTGGTGCACCCTAGAAGTAAGTAAAGCTGCTGACGGAGGGTGACGTGGAGCAGGAAGCTGCCGAGAGCAACCGTAGTTAGTGTTCGTGAAACACTGCTCTGCTCCAGGCACCAGACCAAGCACTTCAGTCATTTAATCCACAGCGCAGCGACGTGATGTGAGAATTGTAGGTGGCTCCATTTTAACCACGAGGAAGCGAAAGTCAGGTGAAATATTTCTCCAAGCTCATAGAAATGGTGGAACTGGGATTTGAACTTAAGTCCTTGGGCTCTTAATCACCGTGTCATATTTTGATTTTCAACTTTTTGTTGTATTTGTGTATGATGCAGGGGAAGTCAGAAAACAACTCTGTGCAGTAGGTTTCCTCCTTTAAGTGGGTTTCGGGGATCATATTCAGGTCATTGGGCTTGTACTGCCGACTTTTACCACTGAGCCAGGTCTGTAGGCTCCCTGCCATGCCACATTGTGATCGAAACTAGTTAACCGGAAAGCAAGCCCTAACTACAACAAACAGCAGCAGGCTGAAGGGGTTTGCCTTCAGTTTCTGGGGGGCCTGAGGCTCCTGTTGGGAAAAGACACCCAGTGTTACTTTAGAAGTATCTAGAGCCCTGTTTCCAGAATGGTCCTATTCAGCTGCTCTGGGTAGACTGTGAATTCAGGTTCAGGAGAAGGCTTTTCCACAAAAGTGCTCACTTTGAGATTCATGACAGGTGGGGACCATCCCGTGTTCCAGAACTTTATCCCTTAACCCTTGATAGGCAGAATTCGCAGGTTCATGGAAGAAGTTTGCAGGGATGTAAGGTGAGACCTGGAGAGTCCATTAAGCATTCATAACATGTGCTTAAGAGTACCTGCTGCTCTTAAGTGAGTGGGTTTAGTCACCAGCACCCACAAGACAGAGGTTCAAACCCACCTGTAACTCCAGTTCCAGGGGATCTGACTCCCTCTTCTGGCCCCTTGTGGGCACTGGACACGCACACAGTACACATACATTCAAACACCCATACACAGCATTTTTAAAAAACCAAAAAAGGACATCTCCTGTAACATAGTACAAGAACCTTACATTCATGTTTCTTACTAACTCTTGCCAAATGTGCAGTTCAGACCAATTCAGGCATCACTGGATAGCCAGAACCAAAATATCAAGAGCATTTACCCGTATGTGAGAATTACGGAGCAAGATATGGTGGCTGTAATTCCAGCACTTGGGAGACTGAAATCGGAGAATTAGGAGTTTGAGGCCAACCTGGGCTACATAAGAAGTTAGAGGCTAGTTGGTTCCATGTAGGACTGTCGTTAAAAAAAAATAAAAACTTAATTTTTATTTTTGGTTTTTTTTTAAGTGTTCGGATAGGATACATTTAAGTTTATTCTCTAAATCTTGTATACTAAAAGGCAGCCATGAAATTTCAAAACAGATTTAGATAATGTGGAAGTCATTGGTGCTCTCTTAAGGTGGTGTGATCTTTAACTACTATTGTGGTGGTGTTGAAATATTCCTAATATTTTGAAGTATGTATTGGAGAACCATTCTGTGACACTTGGCAGAGGTGGGCAGGGCCCTGGGCTGCAGGCATTATGTGTGTCCATGCTCAGGAATGGAGAGATGCTCAGAGGAGACAGATGAGGACAGAGAGTGAATCCTAATGACATTTTAGTGGAAAAAGCATCCTTTGAGATCCACTCATTTCATAGATGAGGAAGCATCTGTGTTAGCTTTTAATTGTCTTAATGTATCTGAGGAGCAGCCAACAGGAAGCTGTGGGGACTGACTTGCCCAGAGCCCAGGCAGGAGGTTAGGTGTGGGGATCAGGGAAAAATGGGGCAGTGTAGCTGGAGAGCTTCTCTCCAGGTCCCACCAAGTCCCTGCAGTCCCACAACCCACGTATAAAATAATCACTCAGACGTTTATATTACTTATAAACTGTATGGCCGAAAAGAAAAAAAATTTTTTTCCACATTAAAAAAAAATGGGTTTTATGTGTACATTGAAAGAAAATTGGGCTTTCATTTTGCATTGGTTCTGTGTTTCTTATTAAATAGGACGGTTACTTCTACAGGGCAGGTTTCATAGAACTGCTGTGTGTTAAGCCTGCTATCCTGCCTAAAGAAGTGCAGGCTACAGGAGAAACATCGCCATTGCCTGGAGCCCCAGTGAAAGTCTAGGGAAGGGATGACGTTGTTCAGCACATGAGGCTGGTTGCAGTGTCTACCAGGTGGCGTTAGGGACAGAATAGAGACCAATAAGTTAATGTAGGTTTGTTATCATGTATCTATTTCCTGCAGCTCTCGTTTTATGAAAATTTATCCCCTTCCCTTGCATTCAGTTTGATGTGATATTCTTCAAATATTTTAAAACAATTTGAGTATTTGGATAAATGTGGAGAATCTGGTCCTGAGTTAGAGGGTATCAGAGAGAACTTCCTGGCAGAGGTGATGTCTGATTGAGTTTTAGAGGACCCTAAGAGGTAAACGGGGATTACAGTTTACCAGGGTGCATGCTAAGGAAAGGGCTGTGGGTACTGGGGACATGAAAGGGCATGCAAAACCACATGAGATGTGGTGAAGGAAGACGGGAAAGACAAGTTCTGGTGTGACTGGTGTGTTAACTGGGAGTGGCAGGAGAGTAGTTTCAGGGGAAGGAGGGATGATACTAACAGCAGAGAAACCAGTTTACAAACTCAAGCAAGAAATATTGGATTACCTAGGTTAAGAGCGCCTTTAATCCTAGCACTTGAGAGGCAGAGGCAAGTGGATTTCTGTGAGTTCAAGGCCAGCCTGGTCTACATAGCAGGACAGCCAAGGATCTGTAGAAAAACTTTGTCTCAAAAAAAAAAAAAATAGACTGCTGAGTAGGAAGGAAAGATGGATAGACCTTCAGCAGCAGCCAGATGGTAGGAGTGGAGGAGGAGGAGGAGGAACAGTTGATGTGACCCTCTGAGGTTCCAGGTTGGGCAACTGGATGTGATAGAGGAGAACTACAGGCCAGCCTTGCAGATGTTGGGGGAGCAGGGACCCAAGATTGGATCCGTGAATTGGAAATTCTGTGATTGATGATGGTTGAAATTTCAATTGTTGTTTCCAGGCTGAATGTGTGGACCAGAAAGAAGCCTGAGAGTAGAGAAGACCCATGTTAGGGAAGGGCTCGCCTTGGAGGCGAAGGTCATGTGTGAAGAAGTGGCAAAGGCAGGTTGAAGCCCCTGGAGAGCGATGAGCATCAGTTCTAAGTCGGTGTTCCCTGACTGTGAACTGTGTTCTCTCCTTTGCAGTCAAAGCCTGCATTTCTTGATAACAGGACTGTCTCTTGTAGTTCTGAAGCATTGGGGATAGCAGGTACCCTACATACTTTTGGGTCAACTGATCAACCTTATTCCCCCTCTGTATTTTACCTTGACAGAGATGTGTGATCAGCATAGGTATAAATGCTTCACTTTTTATCTTTGTGGTCAACTAAGGGGCCTATTACATAAAGGTACTTAGATGTGTTGCTAGTAATATAGACTGCAGCAGGTAACCTGATCATGTTTAAGAATTTCATCCGGAGTTGGGCAGTGGTGGTGCACACCTTGAATCCCAGCATTTGAGAGGCACAGGCAGGCGGATCTGAGTTCTCAGAGGCCAGCCTGGTCTACAAAGTGAATTGCAGGAAAGCTAGGGCTACACAGAAAAATGCTGTCATCCCGTAATCCTGATTCAGGGCAGGTCCTGACTACCTGCCTGCCCCTGCTGTGGACTTATAGCTCTCAGGAAGTGTCATGCTAGTGGACACTCTTGGAAATGGGTCTTATGGCTGTATACTCAAACTGACCATAATACTGCTTTAAAAAGCTGAGACCTTACAGAGGATCGCTAGGAAAGAGGTAATAGTTACAGATAAAACCTGATATGATCTGGGCTTGGCTGTCCACGGTCTCTGTGTACCATTGTCATGAAAGCAGTATTCACTGACCCTGTGTGCATTCTGTTTTCAGCTTTCCCCACTGGGAAAGCAGAGACCCTCCTGTCTATTACATTATTTATTTGCGTGTGAGTGGACTCAGATGTCACAGTGTGCGTGTGGAGATCAAAGGACAACTTGTGGTAGTTGCTTCTCTCTACCATGTGGGGCTGGGGGCTCTAACTCGGGTTGTCAGACTGGGGCAAGTACTCTCCCTGCTCGCCGCAGTGTGTGTATACAGAGGGAGGGGAAAGTGGGAGGTCATTCAGAAACTCAGGGTCCCTCTTCATTATGAGTGGTTTCATTTGCCTCTTGTTAATGATAGGGGAGAAAAGTACCTTTCATTTCTCCCCCAGCCGGGTAGGAGTCAAACAGCGCTTTCTTTGTCTTAATGAGTATAAGATTAACTGCATAGGGTTTCCATAGGGTTAAGGAAAATACCTCGAGCCATGTAGGAGGCATTCTCCCAAAAATAGTATGTTGCTCTCCTGAGCTCTCCCCCAGAACTCATATATATTTCAGAAAGAAAAAGAAAATTCACTTCTTACCTCACTGTCCAACGTGAGGACAGAAAGCAGATTTTTCTTTAACAAGAGTTAAGTTGATTCTCTTTACCGTAATGAAAAAGGAAGAAATATCACATGGGACTGAAAGGAGCAAAATGGTGACCTGATTTCCAGATAGCAAAATATTCCTTTTCTGACACCTGAAGAAAGGAGCCCAAAGGAATGCAGTGAGAGGAGACGGTTTCCTCTCCTGAAAACTGGTGCTAGCCCTGTCTTCAGCCACCAGGGTTGTCTGCCAGCGCAAAAACACTTTCAAAAGGACAGCAGTTAGGCCGCACAGCACTGGGTGTTTGGGAAACCGTCCTGGGGCCTCAGGAACCCTACAACTTAGAAACAGAGACCACCTGTAGAGAAGGCATGCTTGGGGAAAGTGGGAACTCCCTTGAAGGACTTCACCCTCCAGAATCTGGAGAGGTAGGCTCTCAGCTCCGATTCACTGGCAACAAAGGAAGCCAGACACCAGGAGCTGACTCTGTAGGTGAGACCCAGCAGTGTCAGAAGCCATTGTGCAGAGAATGATTGATATTCAAGAAACTCCAGACAAAAGTCCTACTCAGTGCAAGGCTTTTAAAAACTGGATGAGATGACCCGGAGCACCCAGGATCTGTGCCCACCAGGAAAGAGCTTCTGACCCAGCCCTCAGTGCACAAAGGTAGAAATTTAGAGGCGTTAGCTCCATTAGACATAACACCTGGAGCTGAAACTCCTCAGTTGGTACTATCCCAGCCAGAGCCTGCCTAGCTCCTGTCTCTTCCAGCCCTCTGAGCTGTCTTTGCTGGCTTAATTTCTAAGGGAAGAATTTGAGCGTGGCTAAGTAAACAAGGGTAATATTCTATTTCGGGCAAATGAGTCTAGAACCATAGCTTTTAATGAGAAGGAGGGCTGCTTTGTCCCTCTCTTGATTGAAGACATTTTGAATTGTCAGAGCAGATGTAATACAGCTGACATCCAAAGGCCATAGACGCTGCTAAGCCTTGGCTACACAACACAGCTTACAACAATCATTCACTCCGCGATGTCCATTGCAAAACAGTATGAGAAGCTGGAAGTGAGATGCCTTGGGCATAAGCTTACCTATGAAAAGATTGTGTTGAGGCTAATGATACAGGCCTATAGTCCTGACTCCTGTTGCCTGAGGTGGGAAGAGTGGAAGTTCAAGGTCTGCCTGGATTAGAGTGAGGTCAAGGCCAGCCTGTACAATTTAGCAAGGCCCCATCTCAAACAGCAAAAACCGGGTGTGTGTGGGCAACCCCAAACTGGGAATGACAGGAAAGACCACCCGTGGTATGGGGGCTTCAGAGGCATTTTCAGAAATGGGGGTTTCACTCAACAATAAGAACAGAGGGCAGATTGCTGGGCATGTGCCTTTAATCCCAGCACTCAGGAGGCAGAGGCAGGCAGGTCTGAGTTTATTCCCAGGGCTGAGGCTGTGTTCCGTTGTAGGTGGTACCATCCACTAGCCAGAGTGGTTGTTATGACTTCAACTCGTACACCAGCTCAACTCTGCATCCCCGCCAGCAAGTAGTGCATCTTTGTCAGGGTTACATGATAAATCTTGCTGTGCCTTTATGCATATTTCCTTAGTGGCAAATGAGATTCAGTGCTTTTTCATATGCCCTCTTTGGTAAAGGGCCCTTATGAGTTTGTTGACCTGTTTCTCTCTAACTGATTAGTAAAGGGTTTTTGTTTTGTTTTGTTTTTTAATGTTGGATATATCTGTTGCAGTTCCAAGTATTGAAATATTCTTCAGTAACTGAGATCAGTGCTCAGTTAAGTCACCATTCCATTCATGCATGTCATTAAGACATGTCCAGCTTGCAGGAATGCAGACTTCTGGGACTGCATAGAATGATAGATGGGGAAGCTGTGCTGGCTAGCCATAAATGCTGAATACATTCAGATATATAGAACAACTGATAGTTCTCAAACTGTGGGTCACGACCCTTTAACAGGGTTGCCTAAGACCACCTGAAAGCAGATATTTATATTAGATTCATAATAGCAGCAAAATTACAATTATGAAGTTGCAATAATTTTATGTGTGGGTGGGGTCACCACCACAACATGAACTGTATTAAGGGTTGCAGCATTAGGAAGGTTGAGAACCACTGTAAACAAAAGCTTCACCAAGCATAGTGGCATGTGCCTATAATCCCAACATTTGGGAGATAGAGGCAGGAATGTAGGTTCAAGGTCATCCTTGATTACAGATTGAGATTGAGGCCAATTTAGTCTACGTGACTGTCTTTTTAAGAATATTGTTGGGCTGGGTGGTGATGACGCACACCTTTAATCCCAGCACTCGAGAGGCAGAGGCAGGAGGATCTCTGTGAGTTCAAGGCCAGCCTGGTCTACAGAGCGAGATCCAAGACAGGCACCAAAACTATACAGAGAAACCCTGTCTCGAAAAACAAAAACAAAAACAAAAGAATATTGTTGGGATTGTAGAGTTAGCTCAGTGCTTAAGAGACCCATTGATCTTTCAGAAGACCCAGGTTTGTTTCCCAGCATCCATATGTGGTTCACGACCATCTTTAACTCCAGTTCCATAGTGTCTGATACCCTCTTCTGGCTTCTACGTGTGGGAACCAGGTATGCACGTGGTATACATACATAATACAAGCAAAGCACTTATATACATAAATCTTTTAAAATGAAAATTAAAGAATATTGTATATATCATGTGCTGGAGTCCAATGCTATTTAATTAAAATGCCCTCAAAAAGAATATGCTGTGACTCAGTATTAAAACAGGAAGTTTGCCGGGCGTTGGTGGCGCACGCCTTTAATCCCAGCACTCGGGAGGCAGAGGCAGGCGGATCTCTGTGAGTTCGAGGCCAGCCTGGTCTCCAAAGCGAGTTCCAGGAAAGGCGTAAAGCTACACAGAGAAACCCTGTCTCGAAAAACCAAAAAAAAAAAAAAAAAAAAAAAGTTACTATGTATGCAATTAAGAGCACTTGCTGCTCTTCCAGGGGACAGAAATTTGCATCTTTATTTGCACTCTTATTGGATGGCTCACTCTGACTCTAACTGCTGGTAACTCTAGCTCCTTCTTCTGGCCTCCTTGAGTACCTGCCCTAACGTTCATAATAATATTCATATTCATTCTCTCTCTCTCTCTCTCTCTCTCTCTCTCTCTCTCTCTCTCTCTCTTTCTCTCTCTCTCTTAAAAATCGCTTTTTCACACACATTCGATGTTTAGCAACACACAAGTGAACACAGTGTATACGTGGTCTGTTTAGCTCACATTGTTGTCGATGTACATACTGGTAGATGGGTCTGTTTAAACAAGTCTGAAAGCGTTTTCAACAAGCTCAATGTCAAATGATATAGAGGTGTTCCCATCGTTTACAAAGCCGTTTCCCTTTTTCTGGTGCATGTAAACATTGTACAAAGAACAGCGAATGAACGTTTTTCGGTGGTTAGAAGAAAAGGTCTCTTTTATTCCTGTTTCATTGTTTGTTGGTTACCATTCTCTTCCAGGGTTTGTTTAACGTGTGTTTGCTACAGTTACCTTCTTTTTGCTCATCTTCTCCTGAATTTGACTGGTTGGAAGCTCCTTCAGGCCAGCTCTAGAGCTCTTGGGACATACCCCACCCCTTGCCCACCCTCTAGGCATTCTGTTTGTACTTTTTGCTTTTTATACAAGGTGTTTGGAGTACATGCTGTACTTCTTGGGCTTTAGATCTTGAATTGACCATTTCTCTGAGCCCTCCTTGTCCTTTGGTGGATGATGTTTAAGTCAGAATAAAGAGCCGGAGTGCTCACAGCTCTAGAAGCTTAGGGCTTGTATGCTGTTGCAGTGAGTTGATGCTAAGTTCATAGCGATTGCTGTAGTTTTGCTCTTGAATGCCCCTCGAGGGCCCATGTGTTGACGGTTGGATCCTAGCCTATGGCACTATTGAGAAAGTGGCACCACTAGGAGGTGGGCCCTAATGGAAGGAAGCTAGGTCGTTGGGGGTATGTACTTGTTATGTGACATAACTTCTGGGGAGAGACAACACACACATCTACTCACCCCAGATAGGGATCTCACGTAAAAACAAAGTATGGATACCACCAAAGTCCAACTTGGTGAACCAATGAATTTTATTGGAGTTCCTTGCAGGAGTATGGGGTGAGGGGTTACTTACAGGAACAGAAATAACTCAGACAGCTGCATCCAAGGCCCACCCCGGCATGAGTAACAACTCACAAAATCTGGGAAACCTGGAGCATACTGCACAGCCTCGGGCAGTTCAACAAGTTGGAGAGTGTCCTTTCCAAGTGACTGTTGTCTAAACTTCTTCCGGGCAGCTGTTCTGGTCCCAAGTCTTCTGTGTAACTTTGTAGTTGTTGCGTCTGAAAGGATGATAAAACGGCGCTGGTTACCTCGTGAAAAGGTCACGGTCACGACAGAACCCAGTGTTAATTTTCAGAGCTTTATTAGGAGGGAAAAGGGACCAGGCCTGGTGAGAGAGAAAGATGGGGGAGGGGGAGGGAGCAGAGCAGAGCAGGAAACACAGAACAGAGAGAGGGGGTGGGTCCGGTGACCACTCTGCAGGTTCATAGTCGTCTACTGATGATGTAAGACGCAAGACCCCGAGCTGCGCGTGTGTGAGAGCAGGATCCTACCAGCATCAACTCTCCTCATCTGAGAGGGACTCTCAGCTTTTATTGCTCACCCTGGCAGGGAGGGGCCTAGTGAATCTGGTCGGTTTTGGGGACTTCCTGAAGCTATTTTGGGTTGCTCACCTTCCTGCAGGAGGAAACTGTTGTACAAGAGCATTTGAAGGGTATGTTGGGACCCTGGCCTTCCTTCTCTCCCGGGCCTCCCATGCCGTGCATTCCCACTGTGATATTCTGTGCCACCACAGGCCCAACCCTCAGGGCCGAGTGACCATAGGCTAAAATCTTTTGATACCATGAGCTAAAACAAACCTTTTCTCAGTGTAAGCTGGTTATCTGAGGTGTGTAGGTCTCCCACGTTAAAGCTGTTAAAGTAACACGTTAAACATTTGCAATTCAAGTTAAGTACAGTGTAGCAGGAATCTTAAAAGTTCTTATTAATAAAACAAACCCAGAGCCAGTTATTGGGGTGAAGCTGGATGATCAGAGAACCAGAACAAGCCACAGCTAACCTCACCTGGCCAACTTCTCAGCTGATCTTGTTTCCTCAGACTGGAAGCCTCTGTGTCCTCATATCCGAATGGCTCTCAGCTGAACTGTGCTGCTCAAAACCTAAAAGCTTAACCAGCCAAATGCTTCTAGTTTCTGGTCCTCACGTCTTATATACCTTTCTGCTTTCTACTACCACTCCCTGGGATTAAAGGCTGGCTTTCTGGGATTAAAGGCGTGTGTCACCATGCTTGGCTGTTTCCAATGTGGCCTTGAACTCACAGAGATCCAGAGAGATTTCTATCTCTGGAATGCTAGGATTAAAGGCGTGAGTGCCACCATTTTCTAGCCTCTGTATCTAGTGACTGTCTGTTCTCTGACCCCAGATAAATTTATTAGGGTACACAATACCACCACAGTACAGGCTTTTCACATAACTGATCTTTATAGTTGCGTCTCTTAGTACTAAGGATTGTTAACTCCTAACTTGGAAACCTATGAAAGTGCTGAATGTCATGGTGACTATGTAAAGCAAATATTGGGCCAGTGAGATGGCTCAGCTTATTGTGCAAGCCTTTCGACCTAAGTTTGACCCTCCAGAACCCATGTAAAGGTGGACAGAGAAACAGACTCTATAGAGTTGCCCTCTGACCCCAACATGTGTGTCATGGCACATATGTGCATACACAAATGCAATTTTAAAGCAAACACTATAAAATGAGATATTCACATGACAAGAAATAGGTAGTGTTGGGGTTTATGTGTGTGTACACAAGTTTCATAATTAAACGTGTTGGGTCAGATTTCTTCTTATAGACTGTTCACCCACCCCCTAAGAAAACATACTCAGGAAAGGAGGACTTGCATAAAGAAATGGTGTTTTAAGACACACCTGGGCTGTGTTGTCAACGGTTACAAGTGGCTTTGGTTTTTCTTGGCTTTTGGGGTGTCTTCCCTGTGTTTCGGCAGCCCTCCCAGAGAAACCTGACCAGCCGGTTTCCAGATTGGCTTGGTTTGGGGTGGAATTGCCAGGCTTCAGTTTGCAGCTTCACCTTGAATATCTCCTCTCTCTGCTGCAAACCGTGTGAGTTGCCGTTTTCTGATCTGGGGCAGAAGGTGGCCACCAGAGCTACCCTGGTGTTCAGTTGCCTACAAGACCCTGTAGTTGGTCCATCACTGAATTTTCTCTACACAGCAGAAGCTGGAGCAAAGCCCAGAAGTTCTGGCATATTCTGTCTTCCGTGTGCCATGATATAGCTGTCTGCTAGCACCTATCAAGAGCGCTCAGACCACAAACTTCAGCCCCCATGATCTCGGTGCTGCTCTCTCCCGGCATCCACCATGCACCCTCTGTCGTCTTCTGTTTTTGATTGGTTCAGAATAGGGCGTATTTGGAGTAAGTCGTGTTTAAACTGTGGTGGAAGCCATTCATGAAGTGTCGAGGCCTTGGCTTCTGACAGCTCATCTAATCCTCAACTGTTTTGTAATGTATAACTACCATTTAATTGCTTTGAGGCTTATGAAGGTTGTGTAACTTGCTCACAGCCACAGTTGTTGACAGAGCCTGAACAATAGCAGCCTATTGAGTTCATGTTATGCACCAAACACGGGCTAAGCCTGTTACTTTACACACACAGGTACAGGGACTAGAGAGGCGGGGAACATAACCTTCATCATTGCCCAGGTTCCTGTCCACAGATCCTATTTGTTCCTCTCTGTATCATTAACAGTTACCTAATAGGACGGTTCCTCTCTTTGATATATGGCAGAGCCCAGTAGAGCCTTGCAAGACACACAGCCTGTGAACTAGACCTTAAAGATGAGCTTTTGA
This sequence comes from Peromyscus melanophrys, assembly GCA_902168415.1. NCBI lineage: Eukaryota > Metazoa > Chordata > Mammalia > Rodentia > Cricetidae > Peromyscus > Peromyscus melanophrys. The sequence goes on from CABHPR010132626.1 coordinate 20,175, forward strand.
GCTGAGGCAGTGGCTCAGGGGGCACAGTACTTGCTGGGTAAGCATGAGAACCAACCTTCAGGTCCCCAGCACCCACATGAAAAGCTGTAGCCCCAGTGCTGGGGTGAAGGAGACAGGTGGTCCAGGGGATCACTGGCTAGCCAGTTTAGTCAAAATGGTAAGCTCCAGGTTCAGTGAGGGGGTTGCTCAGTGAATAAAGTGCTTGCCATTCACAAGGATGGACCCCAGAACCCACACAATGCTGGGTGCACATGATGGCCTACCCATAATTCTATTGCTCCAAAGGGTGACCAAGGATCCTGGAGCAAGCTGGCTAGCTAGACTAGCTGAATTGGCCAAGTCTAGGTTCAATTTCAAGACTTTGCCTCAATGAATAAAGTGGAGGTGAAATAAGCATCAAGGAAGATGCTTATTGGCCACCTCAGGCCCTTGCATACATAATATATATGTATCTGCACTTGTGTGAGCATGCACATAAGTAGAAAATGATCAACACCCGGTATTGATGCTCGTCCTCTACACATGCAGGTGAGTGCGCTCCCATGTACGTATACGATACATAGAAAAGAGGAAGAAAAGAAGGTATTATCCATGAGAATACACTTAAGGACTCTTAAGGACTCGGTGGGGGGGGGGTGTGCGCTGTGTAGTTGTGAGGCAGGAGGCTGTAGTGGTGGTGTAGTTGAGTGGGGGTCGTGCTGAGACGGTGTGGGGGTGCTGTGGGCTGTGTGTTGAAATTATGTTCTGTCTTCTGTCTAGAGTCCCCAGCAGGAAGAGCTGTGAGTAGACTTCTGTTTGGAGAATGTAACTGGGGGCATGGAAAGGATGTCTTAGGGTAGGGGAAACATGCTTTGAGGACAGACAACTGTTGTCCTAGGCTAGAGAGCCATCAATGAGCGACTGTTAGGCTGCACTGGAGCATAGCTAACAGCTCTTTAGAACAAGACTGGAGGGTAAGCCTGAACTCGGCTTACACTTGTGTAACTGTGTCACGCCCGTTGGCACCACGTGTACCTTTACGTTTGTGTATGTACAGATGTGTGTTATGTATAACACTGAAACATGCCCCCTTAAAAACACCTGGAAGTAATTTCCTGTATATAAATCTAATCCCAGCTGCTTAATAATTCCAATGTAGGGTCCATGCTCAAATGTCCAGTCCTCAGTGGTGGGACTTAGGTTACCTCTGATAATTTCTCACTATGAACAACAATTCCATGGGCGTTTGTGTCCCATCCCCCCAATTCTCCACCCTAACTCCTGTCCTTCAGTTGAGATGACTCTGGGTAGCCCGGGATGGCCTGGAACTTGATAATGTAGCCCAAGCTGGCCTCAAACTCACAAAACACTTTCTCAGCCTCCTGCGTGCTGAGATGACCCATGTATGCAGTCGCACCTGCCTGGCGCACACAGGCAAGTACAACCAAACTCCGAAACAGAAGTTCTCTGACATTTCTAAAATTGCTGCGTCAGACCAATTGTGCATGTGGCTGGGTTGCTGTCGTCTGCCCCGCCTGGTCCCTGTGCCCTCTCTAGTACACTGACTTAGCAGAGGCTTTGACAGTGACCCATTGAAAAGGAGAGAAATGGCTGTAGACGTGTTCAAACCACTTGTAATTCCCTAAGAACCACCCCCTCCCCCGTCTCTTATGTTACTGCCCTTACTGAGCTGTGGTAGATTAAGGAAACTAGTATGGTGTTCCAGGTATCTCTCCCCAGCATGGTGTTTGTCTTCAGCCTTTTGGTTGTGGTAACTGTAAGGTTTCCTTTAGTTGAATTTATCAGGGTCTTTTTGTTTTAAATCACTGGCTTGTAGATTTTGTCAGGTTGTGAGTCCTTCCCTACTCTGTGATTATTTGGATAATCTTTAATTTTTTAAAGTTTATTTATAGGGTGTGTGTGTGTGTGTGTGTGTGTGTGTGTGTGTTCATGTGGTGGGGAGGTGCCCTCAGAGGCCAGAGAGGACATTGGATACCCTGGAGCTGGAGTTACAGGCAGTTGTAATCTGTTTGACAAGGTTGCTGAGGCATGAACTCTGGCCCTCTGGAAGAGCAGCAAGTGCTCTTAAACTCTGAGCCATCTTCAACTCTGAATTTGTGTGTGTATGTTGGGGGGGGGGGTTAAGGGGAGTGAGCAGCAGCTTTAAATTTCTAACTATGGATCAAATAAATCTACCCAAGTCATTGAAATTTTCATCCCTTCCCTGATGTGACATGCCATGAGGATAGCTTGTGTGGTCACTTGTCTGTCCAGCAGGAGCATCTGCTCTTTTAAGGGAGCAACTGTGTATCATGTTTTGTATCTACCGTAAAACAGAGTATAATGTTCTATCCAAAATGAGTATGGACTTGACTTCTTAAATTTTTGTGTTTTTATATGCATGAGTTCTTGCCTGCATGTATATCTGTGTGCCACATGCATATTTGGTGCCCATGGAGGCCAGAAGAGAGCATCAGACCCCCTGGAACTGTGGTTACAGATGGTTGTGAGCCACCATGTAGGTGCTGGGAACTGAACCCAGGTCCTCTGTAAGAGCAGCCAGTGCTCTTAACTGCTGAGCTCTCTCTCTCCAGCCCCCTAGGCTTTTAACATTTTCTTACATTATAAGTTGTAAGTGCTTGATATAGGCCCATGAAAATGTATAAAATGTGAGCGCCCACATCACCACCATCTGCTTCAAGACAAAGGCCATGCCTGGCCCCTCAGCCCCTCTGTCCCCTCCTGTCCTCTGTCCCCTCCTGTCCTCTGTCTCCTCCTCTCCTTTTCCTGCCACTTATTCTGCAGGAAGCCACTGTCTTGACTTCGGTGACAATGCTAGCCTTACTTTCTTTTGAAAATGGCTTTCTTTCTTTCTTTTCTTTTCTTTCTTCCTTCCTTCCTTCCTTCCTTCCTTCCTTCCTTCCTTCCTTCCTTCCTTCCTTCCTTCCTTCCTCTTTCTTTTTTTTTCCTTTCTTTTGGTTTTTCGAGACAGGGTTTCTCTGTATAGCCCTGGCTGTCCTGGAACTCACTTTGTAGACCAGGCCGGCCTTGAACTCAGATCTACCTGCCTCTGCCTCCAAGCGCTGGGATTAAAGGTGTGTGCTACCAAGGCCCAGCTTGAAAACGGCATTTTCTGAAGGTCGGAATTCATTGAGTATCTGAGTGTCCTGTCTCATTTTGCCACCTCTGTATGGATTTCTAAGCAGCATGGTTGAGTGGCGCCTGTCTTTGAATGTTTAAACGGAGTCCGGTTTTGCTGGTTCAGTCTTCAGCTTCAGTCCCTCGTTGTGGTCTTGTGGTACTCGGCTGTGGTGGTGTGATTGTAGGTGCTCTTCTGGTTTCGTCCCAGCTGTGACTCCTACATTTATCCATTCCACAGCTGCTGGATTATGAGTATGTTAGTCAATGTGTGCTGTTAAAACACAAATACCACGCAGTGGACAGCTTAAACAAGCGTTCTCACAGTTTGGCAGCTGGAGATTCTAAGGCTGAGATACTCAAAGACCCTGTAACTGGTGAGGGCTCCCTTTCTAGCTGGGATACAGGCTCCTACATGATGTGTCCTCACTTGGTCCAGAGCAGGGAGCAAGCAGAATTAAGATTTCTGGGTCTCTTTTGTCTGTAGGTGTGTATGTGCATGTGTGTGCATGTGTGTGCATGTGGAAACCGGAAGTCAACATCCAGGAACTTGTTGACCATTTCTACCTCATTTTTTTGAGTCAAGGTCTTTTCACTGTACGTGGAGCTCTTCAGTGTGGCTCGGCTGATGAACCAAAGGATCCACCATTTTTTGTGTGTGCGCGCGCGTGTGCACACACACACACACACACACTGTCTCACCTTCCTAAGTTGAGGTTACAGACATAAGTGGCCATGCCCAACTTTTTCCTGGTTGCTGGGGATCCGAGCTCATGACTCACATCTGCACGGCACTCTACCCACTGAGCCGTCTCCTCAGGCTCTGTCTCTTGTAAGAATTGTACATCGAGAGAGAGAGAGAGAATGAGAGTGTGAATACATATGCATGCTGATACCTTGTGGCTAGAGTTCTAGGTAGTGCTGCTTGTGTGGATGTTAGTATCTGAACTCTGATCTCAACTGCTGAGCCATTTCTCTAGCCCCAACTCTCCACTTCCGTAGCCTAATTACTTCTTGGAAACATTACTTCTTGATGCTGTCACACTGGGGTTTGGACTTCAGCATATACTGTTGGACACAGACTTTCTACCCTTGTGTGTTCCCAGTTTTTGTTTTGTTTTGTTTTTCGAGACAGGGTTTCTCTGTGGTTTTGGTGCCTGTCCTGGATCTCGCTCTGTAGACCAGGCTGGCCTAGAACTCACAGAGATTCACCTGCCTCTGCCTCCTGAGTGCTGGGATCAAAGACGTGCGCCTTCACTGCCCGGCTCCCCAGTTTTATCTGTTGGCAATACTGTGAAAATCCTTTCATACGTGTTTTGATGTGTGTGACCAGATTCTTTTGGAATCAGATCACAAATGATGCTTGTAGCATGGTTTTATTCTACATTTTTTTATGTGTTTAGTGTGTGTGTGTATGTGTATTTGGAGGTCAGAGGGCAATTTGTTAGGAGTTGGTTCTCCTACTCTATGGATTCCAGGGATCAAACTCAGGTCATCGAGTTTGATGGAAAGTGCCTTTATCCATTGAGTTATCTCACTGACCCCAGCCTTTACTTGTTTAAAATGCCAACAACAAACTTTATTTTTTGTAATTTTATTAATCATTACTAATCTCATGCATCTTAAAATAACTCCCATGTTAATTGTCTTATATAAGTATATACATTTAAAAGTTAGAGATTGATGTTGATACACTACTCAGTAGACTGCTAAACCCTCCTCAGTGGGCTTCCACCAGTTTCCTCTTTCTGTTGTGTATGGTTGTCTCCTTTGACAGGAGCCAAACTTAACAACAACTTACAGTGTGTGTGGCTTACAGTTAGATTTGCCTGCCTGTTAGCCTTACAGTATCCATTCAGAGCCTTACAGTATCCATTCAGTACACTTGTCCAAGTGATTATTGCTCTTGGAGTCTGACTCTTTCACTTTGAAAAATTCACTTAAACTCATTTAAAAGGTCACATGAGTCAGTAGTTCATTTTATTTTAGCAGGTAAACCTCACATAGCATGAAATTATCCATTTCAGAGTAAGTGGTGAGTGCGCACACATTGTATGACCAGTTCTCATCTAGTTCTAAAAGCTTCCATTACCCCCAAATGAAACCCCATGCTGGTTAAGCTCTTACTCCCCATCTTTCCCTTCCAGCCACCACTCTTGCAGCCTCCATTTCTGTTGTTACAGATTTATCTGCTTGGGGCAATTAGGATACATAGCCTCGTACACTGTGGGCCCTTTATGGCTTCTTTCACTTACCACTGTTTTCAAGCTTCGTGAATGTCAGCATCTATCAGTACTTTGTTTCTATCTATTTTAAAATTTTTATTATATTTATGATGAGTGTGTGGTTGCAAAGGTCAGAACTTGCGGGAGTCAATTGTTTCTTTCCACATGGGGATCCCGGGGATGGACTGAAGTCTCCAGGCTTGCAGGACAAGCACCTTTGCCCACTGAACCAAATCACCAGCCCCATTTGTTTTTTAAACCATGGTAAAATATATCTAACCTAAAGTTGCCATTTAGCTGGGCAGTGGTGGCCCACACATTTAATCCCAGCAGTCGGGAGGCAGAGATCAGTGAATCTGAGTTCTAGGCCAGCCTAGTGTACAGAGCGAGTTCCAGGGCAACCAGGGCAACACAGAGAAACCCTGTCTCAAAAAAACCAAAGTAAATAAAAACAAAGTTGCCATTTAATCATGTGTAAACCTGAATGCAGTTAAGGTCATTAAATATGTGTGCTGTATTGTTCTGCCAATCACTGTTTCCAAAGCTTTGTCACCCTAAACAAACCCTGTACCTGTTGAGTAGTGACGGCCCATTTCTCACTCTGCCAGCCCTTGATAACTTCTGGTTTAAACTTCTAGTTTACCTCCTGTCTTTATGAATTTGCCTCTTTGAGATCTTAATATAGTTTGTTTTGTTTTTTGAGACCAGGTCTCTTGTAGCCTGGGATGGCCTTGAATTTGCTGTGTAGCAGAGGTTGGCCTTGAATTCCTGATACTGGGATTACAGGCATGCATCGCCATATTTGCTGTGTCTAATGTATTTCACTAAGGTTGTCTGTGGTAACTGTACTAGAATTTCATCCTTGCTGGGCCTGATGGCACAGGCCTGTAATCTGCCTACTCAGGAGCCCAAAGCAGGAGGATTTCAATTGCAAACCCAGCCAGGGTAACTTCGTAATACACTATCTTAAAATTTTCTTTAAGGGGGCTGTGAATAACACCTCAGTGGTAGTTTTTTGTGTAGTATGTAGTAGAGTTTTATTGCTGTGACGAGACCATGACCATGGCAGCTCTTGCAAAGGAAAACATCTAATTGGTGCTGGCTTACATTTCAAAGGTCTAGTCCATTATGACAGGAAGCATGGCTGAGTGCAGGCAGACATGATGCTGAGAGGTAGCTAAGAGTCCTATATCTGCATCCACAGGCAGCAGGAGTGTCACACTAGATCTGACTTGAGCATTTGAGACCTCAAAGCCCACCCCTAGGACACACTTCCTCCAGCAAAGCCACACCCACTCCAGCAAAGCCACACCCACTCCAGCAAAGCCACACCCACTCCAACAAAGCCACACCTCCTAATAGTGCTATGGGCCTATGGGGCCATTATTATTATTATTATTATTATTATTATTATTATTATTATTATTAT